>WSFP011425259.1:0-22392 GCA_009831015.1 Picea engelmannii | reverse complement strand
TACTGTGTATAATTCAATCAATTATGTGCATTAACTTGCTCACTGTTCGCAATCAAATCTTTAACACGGTGTCACCAAAACAAGACAATATGCATTCCACAACAACATGTAGAAGAGTTATGTTTCTTCTCATTTGTCCATTTAATGTTTTAAAACAATTCCCAAATGAATAAACAATCACTTAATTCCACTATGTTAAGCACTAAAACATCAACCACTATCCACGAATTATTTCATTCATCAAACTAGACACAAAAATTGTGCCCAATTTTATTCCTCAATTCCATTTAACAATTAAGTTATAATGAGGCAATACTGTCACATAATTTATTCTCATCTCTGATATCAACTATAAACAGTGGAAAGTCAACAAACAATCATCATTATTGCAATAACCTTGACTTGCCATTTAAATGCACAACAATCACTAGTTCGACCTATATGATGTTGTATGATACACAAACCAGTCAACAAAACACAAGAGTGTTACTGCGACTATAAATGTCTATTTAATTTGGATCTAAACATCAAACGACGATGAGCTATCAATCCAATACAAGGAAACAACGACAATATGCCTAAATCCATTTCTCAATTCAATCAGACTGCAACAAAACCATACTGTTATAAAATCCGTGCCCTTCTCTGATGGTGAAAACAACAATATCCATAACATACACAGTGGACAACGATGTTACAACTATTACGATTGCACTACTCCCATTTGTCAATTTAAAACACACAGTCACAACAACCATCAACTCGACATAACATGATGTATGAAACCCACACAAACCAATGCATCACGCATGAAGCATCGTTGTGACTTAATCAATTATAAACTAATGTTGGGTTAACAATTCAATAATTACAATGTCAGAGACATCAAATGTGTATTCAATCCCATTTATCCAATCAACCAATTAACCATATTGATATTATCATAGTAACCAATGCAGTGACTAAATATCAAAACCAACACCACTGTCAACATAATCAATAGGGACGAGCCTGTAATCGAACACTATCAAAAATACACTACAACTCGTAACAATCAACAATATATGTGACAGGACATAACAGTTCCCTCTATCAAAAACCGATCTTGAGAAATCAAGGGTTCCCTCTGTGGACCAACACAGGGAGACTGGAGTCGACCCCCAACCAGGTGAGAACCTCCTAGACCAATGGTGCACATACAGGGTATACCACCAATGACTTCGCAGACAGGGTGACAGTTCACGAGATAGGCGAGACTATGAAAAGGGGATCAAATGCATCATTTTGGTCCCGTAACAACACTTACAACATGCAGGGTATAACCCTCGTGGTTTTCCCAATCAACTGAAGAATGATGAGATAATCAGAGCCGAGAAATAGAAATCAACCTTAAGCAAGCCCCTTGGCATAACAACCATCATAACCCACTGTGAAAACATCAGTAACATAACGAACCCATACCCAAGTGAAACAATACGTAGTGACACAAGGTGTTTCAAACCCAACAACCCCATAACAGTAAAACAAATGGGTATGGTGATAAGAATGTGTGGAGACGACCAGCCAATCTGGACTGAATGAAACCCTTCAACCAAGACCAATAAGGATGATAGAGATCATTCATGGCTTCTAATACTTAGAATGATCAATGAAACTGTGACTTCAAACATTATTGCAATGAAAACCACACCAACCATTCGTTCCAGAAAAAATATCACAACTTTACACAGTTTCCAGTCTTAAGAAAAGCATATACCCATACATCACCAAGCCAATATCTATTTCATAACCATAGCAGGTTCATGGATGGAGAAAAGACATGCCTATAACCAACAAACCCTTAAAAATGTGATCTTGGCCAAGCAGATCTTCCTCTGCTTGAAAATCAAAGCTTAACCACAACGAACACAATTGAACAATATACAAGCCAGGGTGATGGCTAGTGGGAGGGGTATGGAGGGAGGTGCAGTAAATGCATGTCTCCTGCATCCTCTAGTCATTTAATTCTTTAATACATGCCAACCCACTATTCCATTAATTCATTCAATTAATCCATGCATCGAAACCAGCATCCACTATTTTTCAAAAGCGCCACCCTATGCCACATGAACCACTGCCAACCATACTATAACGCATATCACATGTGTTTCCATATAACTCAATAAATTGTATAGCCACTAACCGCGTTAGCTAGAACCAACAACCATCCAATGCATATAGTGTAGCATATTAGTATAGTATAGTTTCTTCCTTTTGTATTTTGTTTGTATTGCTTTTTATCTCTTTTTAACTGCTCTTATGTGTTGTTACTAACATGTCTCTTGTGCAGGTGTCACAATAATGAATCTAGGAACAAATAACAAGGGTAACAATGGATAATCATAGGCCATCATAACATGAAATTAGAGCTTAGAGAAACATAAACAACACATAACATGCCTTATCCATCATTAAATTGTCGCAATTAGAACCAACACATAATAGGCCTTATCCATTTCCAATAAAACCAAGATTTCATCAATCATGTAGAATCCTGTAAGAAGTGTTGAACATCAGCATAAACATGAAATAAGAACCATATCTGATATCCCAATCTACAAGGGGGTCCCACCAACTAGTATTATATATCTTGTTAGCTTATAATAATAGGCTTTAGCAATACTTTGTGGGCAAAATCCTCGTTGCGATTTTAATCGTCAACAAAGGCTAAGAAAAGATATAAATGACAAAGCAAGGCAAGGTCTAGATCTAGGTCAAGGTCTAGGTAAATCCTATTAATTATGATAATCCATGTTTCAGAACTATGAAGAGAGCTTATGTTGTGACATTTAAATTCTCATGCAAGTGTTTTTATCTAAGATATATGGGATGACAAGTTGTATAATTAAATGCTTAATGAATCATTTGATTGTAATTTTTACATATTAAACTTGTTCATTTAGTACAAGAATTATTTTTTTAGGAAATAAAAAAGGTATGATACATGAATTCAAGGTAGTGCATGGCATGACAAGGCATGCAAGGAAAGGAATTGCAAGGCATGGCATGACAAGGCAAGGCATGGCATGGCATGGCATGGCAAGGCATGTCATGACATGACATGGAATGGAAAAGCATGTCATGGCATGACATGGAATTACAAGGCAAGACAATGAATTTCATGGCATGACAAGGCACGAAAATGCAAGGAATAGCATGGAAAGGCAACGTAAGGTAAGGCATGCAAAGGCAAGGCATGGCATGGAAAGGAAAGGAAAGGTAACACATGGCATGGCATGGAAAGGAAAGGAAATGCATGGCATGTAATGGCATGGCATGGAAAGGAAAGGAAATGCATGGAATTTCATGGCATGACAAGGAAAGGCATGGCATTGACATGGATCAATAAGGCCTTGAAGTGTCATGCCATGCATTGCCTTTCCATGCCTTTCCTTGCCAAGCCATGCCTTGCCTTTCCATGGCATACCAAGGAATTGCATGGTATGTAAATTCAAGGCATGGCATGGCATGGTATGGAAAGGAAAGGAATGGCATGGAAATGATCAATAAGGCCTTCAAGTGCCATGTCATTCCTTTCCTTTCCTTTCCTTGCCTTTCCATTCCTTTCCATGTCATGCCTTGACTTTCCTTGCCTTACCATGACATACCTTGCCTTTCCTTGCCTTGACTTTCCTTGCGTTTCATTTCCTTTCCATGCCATGGAAAGACAAGGAATGGCATGGCATGGCATGGAATGTAATGGCATGGCAAGGCATGGAATGGTAATGCATTTCATGGCAAGGCAAGTGAAGGAAAGACAATGCATGGCATGGAAAGGCAAGGCAAGGCATGACATGGAAAGGAAAGGCATGGAATGGCATGGCATGGTAGGGCAAGGAAAGGCATGGCATGGAAAGGTGATCTAGATTATTTTGAGCACGAAATGAGAGTGGAGATATAATAAATAAATATATCGAGATATTGCAAGAGATATATTGACCAAAATTTGGTCATCTATATTTTCACGCTCTTGAATTAATAAAAAAAATGATATCGGAAGATAAAAAATTTTGAACTATTATAATTTCGTTATGTGGTCCCCAGTCTCATCTTCGTCATGCTTTTTTCGGATAAAAAATACAAGTTTGTATGCTCAAGATATCCAGGTTTAAAGTTTAAAGTGGAAAAAGATGTCTCTTTCATGTGGAATAAAGCTAATATTTTGGAAGCGCTTTTAAAAAAAAAATTATTCAAGTCCCTTGAAAATATTCTTGTGCTGGGTTCAAAACCCATAAAAAATATTCTTGACATATCTCATGGGAACATGTAATTCTCCTCTAATTAGTTTTTATTTGAGTTATGGAGGTCAGTCATACTCACCATAGCTCCCTCACCTCTCCCCTTCATTCCCCTCACATTTGTCCCCGACAAACTCACCTCACTCCCTAACCCTTCCCCACTCCCCACATTTCCCTCCCCTCACTTCCACTCCCTACAAAATCCCCTCTCCATTTCCTCACCCATCATCCCACACATTCCCATACTTCAATTTTTTTGAGTGATGGCCGTCGGTCAGACTCGCCATAACCCAACTCACTCCCTCCCCCTCACTTCCCAACCCACCAACCCTCCTCTGATACTCTCACCTCACCTCTCTCTCACCTCACCCTACGTCACTCCCTCTCACTCTGCTCCCTACATTTATCCCTCCCATATTCCGCCACCTAAATTTATACTCTCCCTCTACACTACCATTTCCACCTTTCCTACATTCCCATGCCTCCCACACTTAACTCCTTTCATAAAACTTTATTATTATTATATTACTCACCTTTTAACTTTTCTATTGTATACATTATTTTATTTAAACCACATGTAACCTTATGCCATGTGCCCAAATATCCTTTGATGACATGGAAATGTGTTTAATCCTATGGAAGAGTGCCACGTGGAAGCCAATTAATTGGAGACACATCGAAATATATTAATGGTTGGACGAAATTTAATCCAAGGGTCCAGATTTGTCCACGAATTTTGATCAATGGTGGTTGAGTCACGATCTTGCAGAGGCCATAACTTGAGCTCTGGGTGTCAGAATTGTGCAAACTTTATACCGTTGGAAAGATATTTTGATGTAGAATATGATGATACAATTTTAAAATGATGAAGGTTTATACATTTAACCCATAAATTAAAATATAATTCATCTTTATTTTTAATGGGCATGTGTGACAACTCAACTTCATGAACTCATATCTTGAGATCCAGGTGATGGATTTCAAAAAAAATTATATAATTGGAAATATAGGACAATGAAGATAAAATCTGAAATTATTTCCATGGATAAAACATTTATTATCATTCCCATAGAATTAAAACACAATCATCCTCTTTTAAATAGAAATTAATTAAATTTCAAAAATAAAAGTTTAATTAAACTTTTATTAAAAAAGGAGAGGGACCCACTTTAAATATACTTGTATTAATGATGTGAATTCATTAATGAGGAATTAATTAAAGATAATGTTTCAAGAAGAAACTTGTACGATAATTTCTAGAGGGAGAAACCCTAACTACCCAAGTAGTTAGAAAATCTCTCCTTAGAAAGAGAAGAGAGGCTCCATCAAAGGTCCAACAATGAGTATTGTAGAGAGAGACCATCATAGTAAGTTTATGTTTATCACATATTTATTTTTCTTTATCAATTCCTTCATCCAGGTATTCCACCTCTTTCACTAGAAAGGTTTAACCAAAGACTAATAACTCCTCTTTTCTTCTTACCAGGTCTTGTTGTTCTTCTACCGCCCACCATCTTCCTTCTAAGAGATTATTTCTTGTATTTATTTGCTTTATGGTATGTGGGAGCCAAAATCCCAATCTTTAAGAAAAACACATTTTAAATTTCGAAGAATATGTAACAGACTATATATTGTTTAGAAATTTCAAGAGAGCTACTTTAAGAACAATCTTGATTGTGCTTTGTAACCCTATTTGAGGTTGATCTATCATTATATTTATTTGAGTTATGCATGTTTCCACTCTGTTAAAGTTATCTTATGCATGCAGATCATCTTTTTTTTTTTTTTGTGATCAGAAATCTTTATCTTAAACTATGATGGATGTGAGGAAATTTTATCTATTTTTGTTGAATGTATGAAGTGTGCAGTTCCTAGTCATTTCTCGAGAACTTTATTTAAAAGAAAAAAAAAATGTTTTCTTCCTTGTTGTTTTATATTTCTTTGATTACCACGACAAACTTCTTCAAAGTCCCACATTTTGAAGATATAAAGTCCCAAGAAAATTTGAATTAAGGAGGAGTACCACCTCTATAAAAACACAAGGGGATTTATATCCTTGTGAGGTTGTCATTTCGGTCCAGATGGATTTAAGCGTCAACAAGATCCAATAATGTAACAGAGATGTATCAAATATATATAGAAAGAGGCAATGATATACAATAATACACAATTTCTATTAATGAATGAAATATACAAAACTATAAAATTACAGAGTGAAAGACTCGCTAGAATGGTGACAACTTATCTCTAAGAAGCGATGAGATGACTATGATCATTCGCAAGAAGATGCGTATAATGGAAAAACATAAATATAAAAACCATAAACATAAAAAAACCTAGCCCCCGAAAGATTAAAAGCCAATTTTTTTGCGGCCCCAATGTGGAGATGAAGCGCCAAAAGTCATGTGGGCCCCGATGGGGTAAGTTGGTACATCAACTTACCGGGGTCATAAATTTTGCATGTTGGGTATGTTTTATATTATTTTCACGAGTATTGTAGGTGAAATCCCCCCATGCAGGGGTTTGGGGGAAGCGCCCCAGAGAAATTTTCTTTTGCCTCAGGAAACGTGTCACATTTTTGGGCGGTTTTTCGACACATGGTTTTTTGTTGATGGTTTTCTATTTTCGATTAAGGAATTAGGTTTGTTGACTAATCCAAGTCATTAGGTTAGGGTTTTGGATTCCACTGGCTCCTATATGTATATTTTATTGTAAACAATGTATCACTATGAATGGATATAGAATATGATGGTTTTCTCGGTTTGGGTTTGGAAACATTTATGTGTAATGTTTGTATTTTCCATTGTATATTTTATGTTCTTTTACTGAAAATATGTTTGCAGTAAATATTGTACAAGGTTAAAATCTACATTTGGTATCAAAGATTTGTTGGCTCCAGGAGGATGCATTTGTGGTCAAGGGTTTGGCTTGGTACTGTGATAAACCTTGTTACAGTGGGAGATACGTGGTATTGATTTTTCAGGTGAAAATAAATGGAAAGAAACTCGAAAATGGAGATAGAGAAGTTTAATGGGAAAAGTTTTGAGTTGTGGAAGCTCAATATGGAATATTTGTTGGTGGACAGAGATCAGTGGACCGTGGTAGATCCAAGTACTGCACCTACAGGAACTTCAACAGATAACTGGAAAAAGTTGGATCCAAAGGCGAAGAGCACAATACGATTGTATCTCTCAGATTCAGTATTACTAAATGTGTCAGAGGAAGCTACAACCAAGTATTTATGGGATAAGTTGGGGAAGTTGTATCAGTCTAAGTCCTTACTAAATAAACTATTCCTAAGAAATAAGATATATAATCTGAGGATGAGAGATGGAGACTCGATGGAAGAGCATTTGAATGCTTTCAATATTGTGGTAAGTCAGTTAGTATCTGTTGAGATTAAAATTTTAGATGAAGATAAGTGTATCAATTTACTGTGTTCCTTACCACACTCATGGGATAGTCTGGTTGTGGCCATAGGTAGTAATACAAATTTCTTGAAGTTTGATGAAGTGGTCTCATCCTTGGTGTCAGAGGAGATGAGATAGAAGAATATGGAAGGACAGAGCACAAAGGTATTATTTGCAAGAGGACGATCCCAGGAAAGAAATGGATCTAAGTTCTCAAGTGGGATATACAAGTCTAAGGGTAGATATAAATCTCTCAGAAAATTTGTAAGGGTATGTTGGAGATGTGGAAAATAAGGGCACTACAAGAAGCAGTGTAGATCCAAAGTTGAGAAAAAGAAGGGATCTGAAGAATCTCCTTCTACAGAAGAAAAGACCTCCAAGGAAGAAGGAGGGGATGTGTACTTGGCTTCTTCAAGAACACATGCATATCATGAGGCATGTTTGGTTGACTCAAGTGAATCCTTTCATATAACTCCCCACATGGAGTGGTTCTGTGAATATGAAAGGTATGATGGAGGTAATGTTTTCTTAGGTGATGATTCGAAACCCATAATCATAGGATGAGGAAAAGTCAAGTTGAGGATCATAGATGGAAGGATTAGAACACTGTCTAGTGTTCTTCACATCCCAAGTTTGACCAAAAAATTGATTTTTGTAAGAAAAATGGACGATGCAAGGGTAAAAACAATATTTGAAAAGGAAACATGCAGGATGGTTCGAGGAGAAATGGTGTTGTTGAAAGAAGTTTGGTTTGGAACTCTGTATAAGATGAAAGGAAGCACTATTAGTGATGGGTGTAATAGTTCCATTGTTCCTGATATTGGATTTGAATAATAAAGAACTCCTATAGTCTCTGGAGAAAAGGTTATGTTGTGGCATCAAAGAATGGGGCATATCGGAGAAAAGGGTCTTATGCTACTATACAGTAAAGGTATGGTTGAAGGTATGTCTAACTTCTCTCTGGATTTTGATTTTTGTGAACATTGTGTATATGGGAAGAAGAATCAAGTAAGATTCCCTTCTAGTGCAATGAGGGCAGAAGGAATTTTACAACTAGTTCACAGTGATGGTTTTGGACCTATATCGGTCCCATCATTGGGAAAATTTGTATACTATGTCTCATTTATAGATGACTTTTCGAGGAATACTTGGATATATTTCATTAGGAAGAAATATGAAGTCTTTGATAGATTTAAATAGTTTAAGGCTCTTGTTGATAATCAAACAAAGAAAATAATTAAGGTGTTGAGGATAGATAATGGCGGAGAGTTCTGCGGGAATGAATTTGAAGAATTATGTAAGAAGTGTGGTATATCAAGGAATAATACTACTCCATGTACACCTCATCAGAATGGAGTTCCATAAAGGATGAACATGACACTGATGGAAAAATCAAGGCACATGCTCAATGGTGTCGGGTTATGGCAAGAATTCTAGGAAGAGGTAGTGGGTATTGCATGTTACCTGGTCAACAGGTCACCCTCATCACCGCTTGATGAAAAGATTCCACAAGAGGTATGGACTGGTAAGAAACCTTCTCTCACACATCTCAAGGTATTTGGATGTGATACATATGTTCATGTTCCAAAGGAAAACATGAGTAATCTAGATAAGAAGGCTGAAAAGTCTATCTTTATTGGATATAAAGATGGTCTCAAAGGTTATAATCTTTGGAACCCAGAAACTAAGAAGGTAGTGTATAGACAAGATGTGGTATTTAGAGAAATGAAGGATGTTGTTAAACAGGAACTCCTACCAAGTAAGGAATAAATAGAGAAAATAGAGTTTGATTTAAAGGATGATGTGTTATAACCCTAAATTTCTCTACATATGCATACCTGGCCTTTGGCCCTCTTACTTGCATTTTTTGCCAAAGCACTACTGAGTTGCTCTTCGAAAAAACCAAATTTTTTAAGATGTACGCACCCTGATTCACTACTAAATGCGTACATACACTTGTTGCACCACTATATCCCATTTACATACGCATATTGCACCACTACATCCCACGTATACTTGCAAAAGTTGCAAAAAATAAAAAGTTGCAAGGAATTCGTTGAGATAACGGGTTGTTGGGTAGTTTCCCAAATAATCCACCGCATATAGCCCATCACCCAACCGAATAACCATCCTTTTCCCATATAAAAGGAGGTGTTGGGGTATCATTTTACATATGGACATAAGAACATTGAAACTCTTCCCATTTCACATACCCTCCATGCCCCAAGTAATTGTAGCCCTTTTGTGGAATTTCCCCTGCATTTCCCAATTAGCCCTTTTTCCTCCATTAGAAACCGATTCACTTCTCAAGAAGAGATCTAAAGGTTGAGAGGAGAAGCCAGACAGAGGTGCACTTGGAGATTGGTGAAGAGGATTTCAGACCAGGTTCATGGAGCAGTAGCCATCTTTGGTTGTAAAAGGTATAATCATTGAGTTATCAATAAAAGAACTACTTTTCGTGTCCCAAATCATGGTGTATTGAATGTTTTTATTGGTTTATGTTCTATCATATAACCCTTATTTGTATATTAATTGCATTCTTGTAGCTTTTTGTTTGCTTGTCTTTGAATGTAGGCTATCCTTGGGAGGAGGCGTGCAGTCAGCAAAGCTTTCAAGTGCGAGAGGATCATCACCAGACACAGAGTAGAGGTATAGCTTACCTGATCCTTATCATCTTTGATTTTCTTGTATAGGTCTTGGGTATTTTGGGGGTAGTTAGAGAAGTAGTTGAATTTTAGATGGTTGTTGATCTGCCTACATTCTGAACCCTTGTGTAGTCATAAGGGGGTTTTCCCGCTAGCAAGACTACATCTCAAAATCCCAAAACAAAAGATATGCAAGTAGAGTATTCATCTTCAAGAAGCCAATAAAGCCTAATGGCTAGAGATGAGGTATTCATAGCTTGAGAAACAACTTCAAGATCTTCAAAACATAGGTAGGAGCACAATGTGAGTGTATGACTTCACTACCCAGAGGTCTTCGACAACTCGTCGGGAAAAGACAATAGGATCTCAATGATCAGGCAGAGAACTTCATTGATCTTGAAAAAGGACTTGATTGGAATTTTGGGATGGTTGGACATGAGGTCAAGAGACAAAATTCAGAAAGGCCGATGCAGGTTGGGTGGAACTTCCCTTGGAAAACATCACGAAATATGATCAGACTCAGAAAGCATGACATTGACATAAGTTCACGATGCAAGAGGCAATGCAAACTCTGCATGTGTTTGGAAGAGTAACCAAACGAAGGAGGACACAACTCCATGTAGCGAGAAAAACTTTCTAAGGTCATACTAGATCCTAATTCTTGAAGAACAAATGGAAGGATGTGCTTTGTCCAAGGGAGATTCATTGTGGTACCCAAAAAGAATATATTTTCCCTTCCCCTCTTTTTGGATTTTTTGATTTTTTTTGTCTTTTTCAATTTTTAAAGAGCTTGAAAAAGAATAAAATAATTCTATGTTACAAAGGAGGAACGAGTTTCACAAACAATAATACTATTTCCAGGCGCAAGGAACACACTAATTCTCAGAGCAAGGAGACATGTGCAGGAAAAGGACACTCGGGCAAAATTCCTCCATGGGTCAAGGTGTCAGGTCGCAGAGGCAAAGTGCTACAAGGATTTCATATAAGGAATGCTTCAAAGGTTTAGTTGAGAGAAACATGGAGCCGAAATTAGGCCAAAGACGCATAGATGCAAATGTGATTAGCAAGACACAATGAAACACCCTTCAATGTAATTTTTAATGAGCCCAGAGAAGGTAAGCTCGGTAGTTTTTTCACTTTTAAAGAGTCTGGAAAATCGTAAAAGAAGACTCCAAGGGGTACCTTTTTCGGAAATAGTCTAGTCGGTTTGAAAAAGAGGTAAACTGGCACCGAAAAGACGTTTATTCAAAACCATTTTAACGAGTGTGACAAAGACAATATCACTCAAAAATATTTTCAATTTTAAAGAGTCTAAAAAGATCTTAACTATGGACTCACAAACTTTTTCTTGATTTAGTCCCCTTAGCTCGAAAAAGTATAAAAGTTACTGACGAGAACTCTCTCGGTGAGATGAATTTCCCAAGGTGTAACTTTTTCCTCCATAATCCACAGGTCAAAAAAATGGGTAAACTCATGCCAGTAGATGTTCTTCTAGACCAATTTAACGAGTGAAGGAACAAGGTCACTCAACAATATTTTCAATTTTAGGGAGTCTAAAAAGATCTTAATTGTGGACTCTGTGGGGGTTCCTTTTTCGTAAGTAATCTCCAAGGCCCGAAAAAGGTGATAAACCAAAAGTAAGGAGAATTTTCCTTTTTTTTTAATTTAGTCCCTCATGCCCGAATAAGGGTTAAACTTATACCTGAGAATACTCTTCTAGCGAACTGAAGTTCCTAAAGTATACCTTTATTCGTACAATTGACCATCTGGACCAAAAAAGGGGTAAACTACAACCAGACAGATGTGCCTTCAATTTTAAGTTTGGCGAGCGTGAAGGACAACAAGATCGCTCAACAATATTTTCATGTTTAGAGAGTCTAAAAAGGGCTTAAAGAAGACTCCAAGATGTTACTTTTCTTAGTTAATCCCGACAAGATTGAAAAGCATAAATATAGTCTCGTCAGATGTTGCTTTCGGATTGTAAAGTGACCTTGAAAGACAACAAAGCATGCTCATTTTTTGAAGTCTCAGGGGTGAGGACAAGAGTGATGGTGCATCAGACAAATGAGGCTCAATATCGTAATCATGACAGGACTAACAAGGACTCATGAGCCTAAAGTCATTCATAGACAACATGGACGCCAAAATGCAACAAGGATCTGTCTAGGGCATCCTTGTAAAGGTAGGATATACCACCTAATCACGACACTTATAAAGCAACAATAAAGGTTTCGTGTCTCACTTCGGTGGGATCCATCCTATGGAAAAGAGGAAAAGACAACAAGATGCATAAAGTGGAGGTGGAATCCTAACTTATATGTAAAAATTTGGAAAAAATGACATTTACCAAAGGACCTTTAAAAAGTGACCCATATCCCAAAAAAATTACCAAATCAAAAGGCAAAGTGAATCATAACATCCAATAAGAAACTCAAGAACCAAATTAAATGATTTCCAAGCTAGAAAAAAACACAAAAGGGTTCAAAAAAGTGGCAAAAAGGACCAAAAAAGTCTATAAATAGAAGCTGACAGCTCATTTTCACCATTGCAATTGGAAAACCATCCATAATGTAAAAAAGGACCCCTTTTCTAAATAAGTTGATTTCAGGAGGTTCAGAGGACGAAACAAAATTCCGCTTGGACTAAGTAAGTACAAACTCATCCCTCTTTCATTTCCATTCTTCATTTATGTATTTTTCTTGGTTTTTGGGGGGGCGCCCTCCTAAAGAAGGGTGGCCCTATGTGTACGCATGTTTTCCAAGGATAGCCTGCATATGTCTGTGGGAAGAAAATAGAATGCTCATGTACATATGTGAGTGTGTCCAAAACAACCCGCGTACACCCTCAAAAGCATGGAAAAAAATAAAAAAGAAAGAGCTAACTCCCCTTTGAACTGTCATGGAACGTGATATATGTCCATTGGAGGGAGAGGGAACATGAGGATATTGATGTCTTGGTCAATGAGGACCTTGCTTCCATTGCCACATTGAAACAATGTGGGTTGTGGAAATTCTTCCAGTGTTCATTTATGAGGGTACAACCCAGGTTACTGAATGCCTTGGTGGATTATTGGCACCTAGACACAAAGGAGTTTATGATTGAGGGGTAGTCATTGACTTTAACGACTGAGGACATATACTTCTTGAATAGACTCTCAAGGAGAGGGGAACTAGTCAATCTGTGCAATTTTCCCATTGTTCCCTTCAACATCACAGACTATATCGGGATGCATTGCGAGGTTGACACTCAGAAAGTAGGTTCTCAAGTGCCCATCAACAAGATCACCAACCTGTCACTAAGAGTGATCCTACTGATTATTAGGTGGACCAATAGATCCGTGACCCTACACCAGGCCTCCCGAGCGCACATGTATTGTGCAATGCAGTGCCTAGATGCACATATTTTCGATTGGAGTATGACCATGCTAACTTGCATGAAGAGGCAACTGATAGAGTGTCGAGAGCACAACAACAAGAACTTCGGGTTCAACACCATTCTATGCTCATTTGTCTTCAAGAGGGTACCTAGTCTAAGTCCCAGAGAGACAGTATGGGGGTATGTAGCCTCCTTCCCAGCGGTATGTAGATGGGCAACATTGTTGCCACGACATGGGGGAAGAAGGACCATATAATCCCTCGATGACAAGTTCTTCAACTGGTGGGCATGGAAGATTCCAACGATAGAGGACTACCCCTACACTGGAATCAACTTCTCCAGAGATACGAACATGCCCGTACCTCTCAGAGATGAGCGAGGAGATCTAGGTACATTTTCTTTAAAGTTATTTAATTTTTAGTTTCTTTTATATAGATCATTTTTTGTATGTATCAGAGTATTAACAACTATGTATTTGTTATGTAAAGACGTGGGACCAGTGCGCCCGACAGACTTCTCAAGGACTAGGCAACGTCCTTGACTAGAGGCAGTACCAACAATAGTCAGCGGACCAACAACCACATGGAGACCTCCAGCTGAAGAGGATGAGAGATTTTTGATATGGGTGGAGAGGAATCTCACTGCACTCACTCGTGCAGTTCCCATGACTAAGATCGAGGATATCTCACCATCCATGCAGCCTCATGTAGTTGGGCTACCACAGACTTGGGTCCAACTTTTTCGGCATTTGGCTAACGTCGTTGTTCATTATGGAAGGGTCAATAGGCCTCGAGCTTATATAGGATGGACTCATTTTGTGCTGAGGGAACTTTTGGTATATTTTTTAGGGCATAAGCCCCGTGATGTATACTGGATATTATGTTTGAGGCGTTCGTGCCCACCTATGTATTCTGACACTTTTTGGCATATATATATTTACATATTTATTGTCTTATGGATCACATTTTTAAAAAATGTATGTACATGTGTATGTGTGTGCAACATGCCAATCTAATACTTGATTAGCTAGAGTATCTGTTATTTGATTTAATCTACTAGGAACATGAATATATGTAATGTAATCAAAGTAATGTTCTAAGAGACTTTCCCTAAGGAAAAGGCGGTGTAAAGTAGGATCATAAACGTGGTAAAATCCATTTAACTAGGACACAACCAACTGAGAATCTAAGTAGACTTGGAGGTGAGAGATACTATGTGAAAAAACGTCACGAACCAATTCTATCACTATGATGTACTCGACAACATTGTTTGTGGAGTCACCTAGACAGATACCTCTGGAAGATAGAACCTAGCCTTGAGGCATAAAAATCACCCAAGTTGTGGAAGAAAGCCTCTAAGTGTGTCAGCTAGCACCATCTATGAACCCAAAGAACACCTCTGATTCACTTGACATCTGCCACAGTGAAAAAGATGACATAAAAAAATACACGTCCAT
The DNA here is from genome assembly GCA_009831015.1 of Picea engelmannii. Taxonomy (NCBI): domain Eukaryota; kingdom Viridiplantae; phylum Streptophyta; class Pinopsida; order Pinales; family Pinaceae; genus Picea; species Picea engelmannii. The sequence goes on along the minus strand of WSFP011425259.1, from coordinate 7,229 downwards.
AAAACAAAAAGAAAAAAAAATTGTATAAGAAATATACATATGTAGAAGAAGTCACCCAGGCGACCAACCTATGAGTAATACTTCTTGAGGTAGAGCCCATTTGTAGGATCCACTAAGGAATTTCCCTCAAAGTTAACCAAATGATAAGCACCCTTTGTTAAGACCTCTTTCACAATGATAGGTATGAACCACATGGGTTTGAACTTGCCTGCCCCCAGGGGGTCTTTGTCTTGGTCGTAGACTAGGAAAAGATTGCCTTCAGATAAAATTTGAGGATGAATGGACCGATCATATTGACACTTGACTCATTTCTTGCGAGCCGCGTTGGCCAAGGATACATAACGATGTTGCTCATCGAGCTGCTCGAGATATAATAAGCGTTCCTCAAGTGGTGAAGTGTCTGAAGTAACTCTATTGCCAACTTTAACAACATGATCTGACACTCAATAGGAAAGACTGCTTCCAGACCATAAATGACTTGAAAAGGTGAGAAACCAGTGGCAATCTTTACAAACATTCGGTAGGCCCATAATGTCGAGTACAACATCAAATTCCAATTTGACTTGGCAAAATTGATCATTCGTTGAAGAATAGTCTTGCGGGACTTATTCACAGCTTCCACCTAACCATTTTCTTGTGGGTAGTAGGGTGATGAGTTTTATTGCCTCAACCCAAGATTTGATGTTAACTCGGACATAATTTTGTTCTGAAAGTGACTTCCATGGTCAATGAAAATCTCCTTCGGGATGTCAAACCTTGCTACTATCTGGTTAAAAATGAAGAGAGTCGTTGTTTCACCATCATTTCTAAAAGTTGGCATAGCCTCGACCCACTTTGTGAAGTAGTATACCACTATGATGATATAACGATTCCCCCTAGCTGAAACCGAGTGGCATATAGTAAAATCAATCCCCCACTTGGTGAAGGGACCAACAAAGACGACGGGAAACATGGGAGCAGGATGTGCCCTCATCTTCTGAGAGAAGATCTGACATGGATGGCACTTCTTGACCAACTCAAAGCAATCTTTGATTAATGTAGGCCAAAAGTAACAGTCTCGTAGAATCTTTTAGGTTGTTTCCAACCAAGACATATGACCGCCGCATGCTCCAGTGTGGCATTCGTTAAGAATGAGTTATTCTTCCTCATGTATAAGGCACCGATGAAGAATGTAATATACACCTCGACGATACAAAGTGTCATCGAGTATGAGATAATTTAGTTCCTGATGGAGAATTCACCGATGCTCGTCACGGGAGGTAGAAGCAGGGAAATTCAAAGTCTGGATATAGACTAGTATATCTCCATACCAGGGGTCTGAAGATGCTATCAAAAAATATCTCCTTTAATAGGTGATTCTTTGGGTGTATCATCACTAGATTCAATCGGAAATTCTAAAATAAGTTTCGCAAAGACCAATGACTTTTTGGATTTCATGGAAACAAAATCCAAGTCAAATTCTTGGAGGATAAAAATCCATCTACTGATCTTTCCACCAATGACTCGTCCTATCAACACATATTGAAACGGATTCACAATGACAATGATGGTGGTCTTATGAAGCATAATATAATGACGGAACCGTTGGATAGGATGCATCGATGCCAATGCAAGCTTCTCAACATGGGAATAGTTGAGTTCTGGCCCAACCAGGCCCCATCTCAGGTAATAAATCACATGATCCTCGAGCAGATCATCCTCTTGAACCAAGACCATACCGATGGTCAACTCTGTGGTGACTAAGTACAATAAGAAATCTTTATTATAATTTGGAGGCTTGAGCAGAGCGGAAGACATAAGGGCACGTTTCAATGCTTCAAAAGAGCATTGAGTGGCTTCGTCCAAACAGAAAGGGACACCCTTTTTCAATAAAAGCATGAACCCTTTAGTTATCTCAACATAATTTGCGACAAAACATCGAAGAAATTTCACTTTCCCCTGTAAGATTTGAAGCTGGGGTATTGTGAATGGGGGAGGCAACTGAAATATCGCCTCAACCTTAAGAGGATCGACCATGATCCATATTGTCAAAACTATGAAACCTAAAATACGACCCAACATCACGCAAAAACTGCATTTGTTAGGATTCAAGTGAATCGGATAGTAGCGACATCGTTCAAAGATTAGTCGAAGGTGTGCGAGATGATCAGCTCTCTTGCGAGATCATGATGCTAGATCATCGAGATAAGCCTCGACTATATGTATACGGTTGTGGAAAGAAAAATACATGGCCCGATGAAAAGTGGATCTAGCATTCTTCGGGCCAAAAGTCATCTTACGATAAGAAAATGTGCCCCACGGACAGATAAAAGTTGTTTTATGTTGCTCCTCAAGTTTGATCTTAATCTGGTTATATCCTAAAAATCCATCCATGAATGAAAATACCTCACAACCTGCACATTCATCGACAATCTGATCGATGAATTGGGTGGGGAAATTATCGTTTGGACAGACCTTGTTCAAGTCACAAAATTCCATGCACACGCGAATCGTACCCTACTTTTTGTTAACCGGAACGGGGTTTGACACCCATTCTGTCAACTGCATGGGGTAGATAAATCGTTCTTTAAGCAGTTTCTCTACTTCATCCTTAATCATTTTCACTTTTTAAGGATGCACTGGAAAAAGATTCTATCAGACCAGCTTGGCATTGGGATAAGTTGTTATCTCATGTTCGACAATTCTTGGGTCTATGCCTGGCATTTCCTCGTAAGACCAGGCAAAAACGTCGCAGAATTATTTAAACAACTCTGTATAGATTCAAATCTCTTCAAGGGAGCAATCTGCTCTAACAAAAACATTCTCCACGATGTTAGGGGTTATGGAGATATCTATAGGGATTGTTTCGGTGATACTCACCATATTAACCTCGGTGTAAACTACGTGCATAGCCAGAGGATTAATAGGACAAGACCTATCTCCAGTCATAGTCAACACAAATTCACCTGCCTCTATTATTCTTAACTCCAGAAGGAAATAAGATCTGTGATGGAGATCATCCCAAGGTCTATCCAGACCACTCAATGCCTCAAGAATCACCTCATCTGAAGGAAATACCAGGTCTAAATAATCTATAGTGGTGAGGGAACCTTAAGCCCAGATAGGCTCGAGAACTGGATCTAACTCCTGTGTGGGAGTCACATTAGGGTCGGTTGAAGATTTCTGGACAATTCTGTAAGCAACTTCTGCTGCGAACAAGGGAATGGTCATGTTAGGATTCCTTTTCCCATCCATCGAGGCCGATGGGAAAGGAAGAGTCTATGGATCATGAAAGTAAGTCGTTCGGAACAACAACACTTGAAATATTTCAGCCTTAGGATTGTCAAGGGAAGCAGATATAAGCTTGATATTGCCAAAAGGAGGTGGGTAATCAAAAGTACCCATCAGTGGTGGACACAAACCAACTCCTACATTGACGATGTCGAGCTGAGGGTTATCAATCATCGGGACCGTGGATTCCCCTGATGAAGGGTCAGGACGGGAGAAGGACAACTGGTCAATGGTCACAATTTGACCCTCATGTGGAAACAACAAGACCCAAAAAACTGTGGCAACCACTGCATGCATTTCATAGGTCCAACTCCTTCCTAACAGAAGGTTGTAGCCGAGAGGTGCATCGACCACTTCAACTTCGACGCACATGGTCTTCCCTCCTAATTGCATGGGGAAAATAGGAATGATTCCATGTGGTATGAAAGAATGAACGTCGAAAGCAGTAAGCAGAGTAGGAAATGGAGACAAAACGGGTTGGCTAATGGCCTTCCAAAATGCCAATGACGTCACGTAGGTTGAGGTGCCCTCATCAACCATTGTGTGAAATATATTTTGAGTAAAATATTTTGTGGTGTAAGCCACTACTATCTGAAACACAACATGGCAAGGGAGACGAGGTTTCAATTTAGTCGTATTGAGAACATTCGTTCCTGGATTATAGGTCTCTGCAAATCCCAAGGCAGATAACAGAGCCTTTCTCTGCAAAGGGAAACTCTGAAGGACATCCAAAGCGGACATCGCGAAAGGGGTTTGTGCCAAATCCTCCACCACAAAGTAGTTCTGGGCAACCCTCGCATTCATATTATGAGAATATTTCTTGAATGCCCCTTTCGGGATGCATGTCATTGTTTCACCCATCGTTTTCTTGATCTGGAGAGGAACATGTGGATTTTTGGCTTCTTTAACCTTTTCGAAAGATTCTATCATTATGTAATCATGCGCCATGGTTTCTATATAAATGTCACCTTTCATCATGTAAACATTCACGGTTGAGGTATTACCAGTGGATGTGAGGGGTCCCTAACTAGAAATGGGTTCATCAGCACAATAGGTTGTTGTTGCGCCAATAACTTCTAGGCCTCCATAAGTCGAGGGCACAGGTGAGTCGGATCGTCCTCCATGCAAAGGTTACACAGATATTTCTACTTTCTCTTCTCTGTGTTTCCCCTGCCAACATTTTTATTAGGTTTCTTATCCCCTTTACCCTTATTTTTTCGTTGTTTTTTCTTTCCTTAAAGTTGTTGGTTGGCCTTCGCGTTCATCGACTGCATACTATGTACGTTCGATGTTTGGGTAAGGGGAACAACTGAACCAAAGGTCTAGTTGGTCATTGTCTACTGTATCAAAAATTGTTGCAATTTCTTTGACAATAGATCAGTGGACTTGCCTTATGATGAACCAACTATACCATAAGCATGTGGTCCAGACTTTTTTCTGGTATTGTTGAGGATGGATCATGACGCATCTGGAAAAATCTCATAGAGTAAACCAGACTGAGAGTAAATCAGTTTGAGTTGTTGCGCTCTCATTATCGTCTCCTCCTTTGAAAACACTCTTGAAGTTATAATGTCCTTGGATAAAACTGGTACCAAAGACTTCAGGAGCCACTCCAGCAGGAAAGCCCATGGGATTTGTACCTTAATCAAACTCTTATGATGTCGCCATTCTCGGATGTGATCCAAGATATGATTGACTTTGTTCTGCTCAAAGTTTTCCAACAATTCGGTGTCGGCATCGTATCTCACGGGTAGCTGGAAATGGTTTAGGAAGACCATTTCAAAGTCACCAAAATAAGAATATCTTGAGCGGTCGAGCTCGATGTACCATTTTGTAGCACCCCTGATAAGAGTGCATTGAAACAGACGCAAATGTATGGAGTCATCTTGCAGTGAGTTTCATGAGCACCATAGGTGGAAAGTTGTCATGTGATCACCTGGATATTTTCCACGCTTGCCTTCAAATTTTGGAATATCTAAGGGAAACTCAGTCGGCATGGCAGGCTAACGCGGATCATGAAAAATCGGGTCATTAAGAAACCTTGAAAATTATGGAAAGTGTAGCATCGCCAGAAATGGTAGTTTGGGTTGGGTACTATGTACAGGAAAAAGGGAGCTTGGAGTTTGACTAGCACCAGGTTGTCAGGAAAATTTGGGTTGTTGGCCAGGGTTCTGGTAGAAACCGTGGCCTAGACCAGCGTGAGAAAACTGCGTTTGCTAGAAAGTCATCAAATGAATCCCATATTTGGATGACATTGGTTGGGCTAGGATTGTTCCTTGTGCCATGTTCCAAGGATTGTTTAGGGGAATATCCCCAGCCAACCCAACATGCATAGGTATTGAGCCCTGCTCGGGGTTCCATTGACCATGGAAGGGGTTTCCCCCGACCGACATCCCTTGTGAGGGAATTGATCCCCTCCAATGATTCCAAATTCCTTGTGAGGAGAAAATGCTTTCACTTTCCCTCTGTGTAGGAATAGTACCCTACACAGGATTCTGTTGTCCAAAATCGAGGTTTCCCCCAGCCGAGATGGAAACCGAAGAAAAGGTGTTATTACCAAATGCACCAATCAAACAGAACTACATGGATCCCACCAGCGTAGTGTACAATTAAGTTCCTAAATTTCCTTCTCCAAAAAATATGTAGTTCCCACTCGACCCGATGGGTGGCTGGAAAGCACCACCGAGCAAGGGGGACGAAAGAGGTATGTGACCCCCACCGTAAGGGATATCATTATAGAAGGATGAGGTGCCACCAATAGACCCTTGCAAGGGAGCATTGGAGTTTCCTTCCCCCAGACCCATGTTTTATAAGGTGGATTAGGTAAGGATGGAGTTCATATCAAATCCAGGAATCCCGTATGAAAACGAAGGGCCCCTCGCATTCTGTGTAAACGAAGCAGTGGTCGTCGCGGACGATGTTATCGGACCAATGCCCGAGGTAGAGTGTTAAGCCCTAATATTGGCTCATTACCACTTAATTGGGGCATATTAGATTAGTAATGTTATTTTATTTATGTCAGCTTTAGGCCATTAGTTGCAATTTATATTAGTAATGTTATTTTATTTATGTCGTCTTTAGGCCATTAAACCTCCTAGTCTCCTATATATACCAAGGAGACATTTTCATTTTGAATCATCTTGTACTTGAACATTTAAGTGGGGTAAAAGGAGGTTACCCCCTCGAAGAGGCTTATTATCTAAAATTATCTCTTTTTCAAGGCGTTGAGTACTTTTCCTGAGGTTTTTCTATGCTATATTGATGTTTGGTTCTTAACATATGGTATCAGAGCTCAAGGTCTTGGGGTTTCGCTGCTACATCTGAGACACCGTGGAATTTTCACTATAACTTGTTTCCTACAACATTTCAGAAGGAACGGCTTGGAGGATATTTAGAATAAGGATCAAGGTACGTTGGGTTAAAAATTCAGCTCCTGAAGCCTTATACTTTCGGAGATACAGCCTGTACAAGATAGGGTTCTGGAATCATCCTGAAATGAGTCATTGTGGAATTTTTGCTATAAAACATTTTCTGTAACGTTTCAGACCCTGAACTCCGGAGGCCATTTACAGAAATTAGTATTGTATCTTTGGTAAAAATTTCATATTTTGGGTCATCTTAAATTTGTAGATACACCCTGTGTAAGATAGGGTATCTGACTAGCCCTATTGACTAGTCTCAAGAAGGTGTTCCAAGTAAAACAATCATAAATTCTTCCCAGAGTATCCAAATTGCATGGGACTTGTTGCATTGGATCGTGGACAGTCTTTAGTATTTTGGGTATGAGTTTCAGAATTTTATATCAATTATTTTGTTCGGGGCACACTATACAAGTGAGATCTCCTGGAAAGGCCAAAAATCGGCAAGTTGTGGGGAAGTTACCGTAAATTCCACTTGGCACATCCAATTTTGATCAGACCTATGGCATTGCAGAGAAAAAATATCATAGAAATACATAA
>WSFP011425258.1:0-22393 GCA_009831015.1 Picea engelmannii | reverse complement strand
CAGGGCCAAGGCTTAGCCCGTGGGGGCTGGGGTGATGTTGGGCATAACCCCAGCCCATAGGGGCTAAGCCTTGGCCTCGTGGGACCGAGGTTTATCCCCCACAGGCTAAGACTTGGCCCTGTGGGACTAAATCTTAGCCCCTTGGGGCTAGGGTGATGTCCGACATCACCTCTGATGGCCTTCCATCACCGATGCATATATATTTTTTTAATTTGTTTGTTTTTTCATAAAAATTTGACATATTTTTAAGTTTTTTAATAATTTTTTTTTTTTTGGTATTAAATTTTGTAGTTTAAGTGTGTTAATTTGTTTTTTTTAATATATATTTTTAATTGTTCTTTGTGCTTTTTAAACTTTCTAAATTTTTTGGGCCATAAATTTGTTTTTTTACCCTTTTTTTGTTATTTTTTTTCTAGATTTAGCTTAGTTTATATATTTGTTTTGTTTTGATTTTTTTTTTACTCTTTAGTTTTTTAAGATTCTCTTTAATCTTTTTTATTATCTAAATTTGTTTTTTATTTTTTAATTTCAATTCTTTTATTTTTCTTAGTTTTTTTTAGTTTTTAATTTATCAAAAAAAATGAATTAATTGTTTTTGTTAAATATTAAAAAATAATGTTCTTTAACTACAATGTTTTTCTATATATTGAAGTAAAGGTAAACAATGTGTTAAAAATGGTGTTTTCCACTATATTTTAAAAGTATGGAACAACAAATTAATTAAGGAGACACAATTATATGAAAAATCGTAACTTCAAAAAAGTAAATGGTAAAAAAAAAAATTAAGATTGAAAGAAACATGGAAAAATGACTAAATACATTGTTGTATATAAAAAAAAATTGAAAAAATTGAAAAAAGGATGAAAAATAATCATTTGAAAAAAAATATGGAAACATTCTGGATCGAAAAATTTAAAATATCAAAAAACCACCTAAAAAGGGAGACGAGGTACTACCAGTAGAACCATTTTTTAAAACAGGGTAAAAATTGGACCCCCCAAAAAATGAGAACTCTGTAGAGTTCTCATTAAGTTGGTAACTATGTTATCCTTCGAAGTGGAGACATATGGAAGTGAGTATGCCAGGGGAGTAGTGTTGATGCATGGAGGAAGGCCCATGTGCTATCATTATGAAACATTTTATGAGGCGGTTCTTAACTACCCTACCTACGACAATGAGCTCTATGCCTTGGTACAAGTTGTCAAAAAGTGGAAGCACTATCTGATGGGCAAGGAGACCATCATCCACACAAATCACCAACTACTACAATAATTGCATGCCTAGAGTAAGATACAACAAACCATGCATTATAAGTGGATGGGTTTTTTACAACAATTTCATTTAGTCATAATGTATAAGAAGGATAGCACAAATAAGTTGGCAGAAATTCTTTCATGACCACCCACATCCAATATTACAACTTTGGGAACTCATATGGACATGGAGACTTTTACCCACGATGCATATAAAGAGGCATACACAAAATATGGGGAATTCAAGGAGGTGTTTCAACAACTACATGGCCAAATTCATATAGAAGAAGGTGATGGCGAGGTGGACTATCATTTTCATAATAGTTTACCCTACAATCTCGACGACAAGATATGTGTTCCTAAAGGTGAAAATTTGTAGCTTATTAGAGAGGCTCACACCTCCAAGGTTACATGACATTTTTGTGTTGGGAAGACGGTTTCCAACTCACAGAGGTATGTGTACTAGCCCAAAATGTGAGAATATGTAGTACAATATATTAGAGGATGTATACTTTGTTCTACCAACAATCCCAATAACATGAAGCAACATCTAACCCACTCAACCTTGGGAAAGTATTTCCATGGATTTTTTGGGAGGTTTACCAACAACTAGGAAGGGATATGACTATCTATCTTTGGTAGTTTATAGGTTCAGGAAAATGTGCATTCTCATGCCTTGTAAAAACATCATCAATGGACAATAAGAAACAAACAAGTTCTTTGAACCAGCGTGGGTACAGTTTGGGATACCAAGGAGGATCATCTCAGATAGGGATACCATTTTTCTCATTTCATTTTGGACTACATTGTGGGAAAATATGGACAATAATTTGAATAAGTATACAACATTCCATCCACAAACAGATGGGAAGATGGAAGTAGTTAATTGTACTTTGGTGTAGATTTTGAGGGGTTACAATCAGAAACATCCAAAGACCTAGGATGAAAATTTGATCAATATAAAACACTCTTATAATATAACATTCCAAAATTCTATTGATCTAAAAGACTATTTATGGTCTTAAAATCAACCTCACGAGGATATGAATCGCATTTTTAGAGAGGTGGTAATCTTGTTTTTATTATAAAATTATAAACAAAAATAAAACAAAATCTGATAAGGACAAGACTTTGTTAAAGATGACATTCACATTCAAAACAGTACTTGATATTGGAACCAGGTATCTTTAAAAGGAAACCATATACAAAATATTTTACAAAGTAGATAAACTAAATGAGTATAATAAATAAGAGGTTGGCATTTCCATCACAACATTCATCAAGAAAATAAACAATATCCACAATAAAGAAATAAGAAAGATGGACCGCATTTATAAGAGAACTTTAAATGATCATTCCATTAGGCACCAAAAATATTATGATGGATAAAACATTTGGAAATTCAAGCTTCAGTTCAAATTATTTGAGAATACAATAATGTAGTATCCCAATTAGTTCTCTCGGAGTCTCAAAAAATAATATAATTCTTTAAATACAAAGTAAATGTGTTTAAAGAAAAGATGTGCATTCTCCCTTAAAAAAGGACTAGGATTGGGCTCTCGTGGACCATAAAATGAAAATAAATGGAAGAAAAGAGGAAAACAATCAAGGGTCATCCTGGTTTTTACAAAATGTTGAGAAATATAAGGAAATATGAAAAATGGTTGTGGAAAAAATTGACACAAAAGGTGGAGGGAACAAAGTTGTTGTTTGACTCAGTATGATGGAAAGTTCTTGTAACCCTTTATTTGCTTGTAGTTGTTTATTTTATAGGTGCATGTTGTGGTTGAGGTGGAATAATTGCTACAACTATTTCTTGATTTTCTCATTCGATAATTCTGATTAATTCATTTTTCAACCACTATTATTGGACAAATCGGTAAATGCAGACACAAAATAATCTCCCTAACTTCAATAAGAAGCTAGAACAAAACAAAGAAGAATACAAGTTTCTCCCTAGATTTCATTGTAATATAAACTAGTTCAGAGAGGGACAAATGACATACCATTTAAACGATGTTTGATGCTTGCTAGTGTCGTCCTTGCTCCAACTTTGGATTTGTGGGATGGTGAACCTGTTAAGAAGCACAAACCAACAAAGAGAGAGAACAACGATATATATATATTTCAATGACGTCTATGTATAAGATCAAGGAGTTATACAATAAAAGTAGAGACACCTTTATAGGGAAGAAATTTATTACTGCATTAAATTGAATGAAAGTGGAGAATACAACCCATGCCTTGATGTTACAAGGTCCCTTCCAATGGCCCTTTGCTTCAACACACACACCTTTGCTCCAATTCTTTTGATAAAGAGCATTCACAACCTGACTTGGAAAGCTAAAGCAAAGCTATCACAAGTACAATCTTCAACAAAATTCTTCATGCATAAGCTAGCCTAGCCTTTCCCATGAGATATCCCTCTTTATATAGGGTGAAATAGGGATGGATGAGGAGATTAGGATGATCCCACTAAATCATAGAAGTGAGTAAGATCCAAACTAATCGGAGGCCACATCATCTTCTAGAATATTCCCTTATAGAACTTTCGTGAATCTCATTTTTTTCTCTTGTCTACGGATCGTTGCACCCTATCCACAAGCAGCATGCGACGATGCCATAGTCCAGTTTAGGTACATCATGCGACGATCAATCATTTTCGCACCCAAAGCATTTAGCAAGGTGCAACGATATCCTTTGATATGGTTTTTAAGAAAATAAAGATAATTCAATTTCGAAGTAGATCAGAGTATGAAATGATTCGAAACTGACTCAGGGAAGGCCGACATGGTAAGATTTAAGGACTGCAGATGGTTGACTCAATAGAAGTCTTTTTTAGATTGAACTTCTCTTGAACATATGAATGACACGACAATCGTCTTGGTAGCATTGACTGAAGGAGGACCCAACATATGGACTTGTGGATGGTCAAAAGAGAGAAAAATGGATTTCTAAACCCAGATACAGTGATGAAGAGGGGTGTCATGTTCAAGAGCGACTTACTGACACTAACACAGATACATATATACATTTCTTTCCCAAGTTCCCCCCACCATTTCTGGCGAGTACCTCTTTATTTTTACGCAAGATTGAGGAGGATAGCATATTCTTGTAATGTAAGCTCATCCTTCAGATGATTCCCTTAGAGTATTTTTAACGAACCCTAGGAAGGAGTGGTTCAGTCCCATATGGGCCTTTCGATGCTTGTTTTACGAGTCCAAAGAAATAAAACTCAGGGGTTTTTCATGTTTAGAGAGTCTAAAAAACACTTAAAGAAAACTCCAAAATGTCCTTTTTTGTAAGTTAGTCTGGCGAGACCAAAAAAGAGATAATCTACCGCTCATCAAGCGTTTTCTTCAAATACTTTTACGAGCGTGAAAAGAACAAGGTTGCTCGACTATCTTTTCATGTTTAAGGAGCTTAAACAAAGCTTAAAGGATACTCCATAGGGTTCGTTTTTTGTATTACCATTACGAGTCCAAAAAAAGTGATAAAAGGTTACTTGATTACATTCTCATAGTTTCACGAGCGTGAGAAATAATTAAGACCATACTCATAGTTTTTCCTAAAAAACCCTAAAAGTATATGTACATTATAAAAACAAGCAAAAATGACCAAAAAAGGAAGGATCCATATCAAAATTTTGGTCCTCAGATCTCTCAACCTGCAATAGAGACACTTTGCAAAGTTCATTAGGTTTAGGGCATAGGTAAAAATATTAAAAATTAATTTAATTTGAAATTAAAATGGTAAAAATGAATAAAATAGGTCGAAAATAGTCCATTTACCATTTCATTTGTATTTTCACCAAAATAGTGCCAAAACCCCCCTTTTTCCTTCGAATTTCAAGTGACGATTCTGGAGTGCTAATTGGACGATTTCTCGAGCCTCTTTTGTGAAGTAGGTATTCTTCTTCCCCTCTCTCTTTTCACCGTATAATTTTTCATTTTTAATGGTTCAATTTTGAATTATGGGCAAGTTTTCAAGGGTTATTGTGCTTTGAGATCGTCGCAGGCCCACCCTATTGTGAACTGCGACGATCCCAAATCATTGCAACAGTCCCACATCTAGGGTGTGACGATGCCACACTGTGTGGAAAAGATCCTCTACGACGACCGGAACTCAAAATTTAAAAAGAGAGATATAGTTAGGAAAACTTCCAACATGAACCTAATCATATTTTATTGATTTTTGCCAAGTTTTCAGCAGCCATTATTCTCGAGTGGAGGGAACGAGATAACAAGGAAGAAGATTACTTTTATGAGAATTATGTGGGCACTGTCATGGCACTCCGAGAGTGTGGCTTGATGAAAGTTTTCAAATTTTAGAGCATGAGAGCCCATTTGATATTATTGGAATACTTATTCCACATGTGGGATGTGAATGAGCAAGATTTTCATGTGGGTGTGCATACACTCACCTTAGAGATTGATGACATTTAATTCTTGACTGGGTTATCTCTTCAAGGATCTCGGGTGTCACTATCGGGAAGAATAGGTGGTGGTGAACCCATGGATTATTATGTAGCACATCACTGCGTACCTGATACATATAAACATAGTGGAAAAGTTTCCATAAAGGATGTTTGATATTTTCCTTTGAGAACTATCCTCTACACTATCACTTAGATGGAAGGGAGTGCCGCTCCACACATTTATGTAGAAAACCATTTTCAGTATGCTATCGAGTGTATGGAGCCCCAGGTTTTCAATTGGTGAGAGGGTCTTCTAAAAAACATGAAGAAACAATTGACAAAGTGTAGGACCGGTCGATTGAAACAATTTGGGTATGGATCTATTTTGATATCCTTCTTCCTACAGAAGGTCCCCATTTTTCACCTACATCATGTGGAATGGGGAATACCCTCTCCATAGGATCCTCGAATGAAAATATGGGTAGATTTGATGGCTCGCCATGGAGGCGTGCCAATCGTTACATATGACCAAGCTTTGTTCTAATGGCTGAGGGATCAACTTTTTATGGTTGAGGACTATGCATATGATGGGATTGACTTTCGTGGAGACCTCGACTTGGCATTACCTAAGGGTTCTTAGTGGGGAGAGATAGGTAAGAATTTTTTTTTCATTATATGTTGTTTTTGGTATTTTAATTATAATTGTTTTTTGTTGTTTATCCGAGACTAATCAAGTGCTCTCAACAATGCAGATGTGGCTCCTTTCCAGCCTCCAGGATCATCTCCTATTTAGATACATGGAGAGATAGGTGGAATGGTGGGTCTAGGGGTGACTACTAAGGATCTCGAGGAGATCGAACAAAACCTTGAGGGTTTGACCATGAAAATACCTGACATCAATGTGGATGAGTTACCTCAGTGCTACCAATGCCATACAATTGGTGTATCAACATCCATTGGTAGAATTCTTCATCGAGTGGAACAAGAAGTTGTTTGTTATAGCGAGAAACATCCTTGATGCCTATGTATATGAATCCATGTGCTTCAACATTTTGATATTTTGGTCTCAGGAAAAACACTTTTTGTAACTTTTGACATTATAATATAAAATTCCTACCAACTTACTTGTATTTTAAATGTATGTTTGGATTTATAAATGGTGCAAATGTCTATCTAAAACATAATTATCCAATGCATATGTTAATGTGTTTAGACATATAGGAATATGTTGATATTCAATATAATCAAAATGTCTTTCCAAGAGGAGAATTCTTAAGTATACCCATAATAAACGTTACTCAATTGAAGCACCACTAGTTGTGAACCAAGACGTACAATAAGATGACGAATGAGAAATGAATTTTTGTCAATTAATAACTCGATAGATGCACTATATTCCACGATATTATTAGTTTCATGACCAAGGAAAACACCGTGTAGACTGATCAACCCATCTGTAGGTGCATAGATTTCCCATGTAGCAGACGTTGAGTTTTGAGTACTAGGACTAGAACCATTAGCAAAGTCGATATAGGGTAGAGAGGACATCAACATCTGGAAACCAATCACAAGGCAAAGTAAGCAACTTAAAGGAAGAACAAGAAGTGAAAAAATAACAGTACACTAGAGTATGATACACTAAAATACAAAGCACTCATGCAAAAAATATATTAAGCATAGTACTTCTTTAGGTAAAGCCCATTTATGGGTTCACCCAAAGGAATTCCATCATAATCTACCATCTCATAAGCTCCTTTCTCCAACACTCGTTTAACGATATAAGGACCATGCCACATGGGCTCGAATTTACTAGCCCCTAATAAGTCACGATCTTGTTTGTAAAGCAGAACTAAATCACCCTCAGAAAAAACACGTGGTTTGACATAATACTCATATTGAGCTTTGACATGTTTCTTCTTAGTTTCTATGACTAATGCAGCATCACAGAGAGTCTCGTCTAATTGCATCAAATACAAGAGACGTTATTCTTCGGCTAAGGTGTTAGGGAGAAGTTCGACAGCTAGTTTCAAATATGGGATTTCACATTCAATCAATAGAATAGCTTCAATACCATATACTAACTGGAAAGGTGTGAACCTTGTGGAATATTTAACAGATTTATGATAGGCCCATAATGACGAAAAGAGCATTGTGTGCCAGCTTGACTTGTGAATTCCTACCATCCGTCAAAGCATAGTAGTTAGAACTTTTTTGATTGCTTCAACCTGACCATTGGTCTTTGGATAGTAAGGGGTTGATTTTTCATGTCGAAGACCTAACTTATCGGTAAGTTAAAACATCATGAATTTGAAAAAATGGCTACCATGGTCAGTGACGATGGCTTGAGGGACACCAAACCTAGTAACGATATGATTGAATATGAACAATGCTTCATTTTTCCCAGTATTATCAAATGTAGGCATTGCCTCATCCCATTTAGTGAAATAATCCATAGCTACAATAGTGTATCCATGCCCCCCGACCAAGTGAGGGTTACATGTCATGAAGTCCATGCCCCATTTAGTGAATGGACCAATGGAAACTATAGGGTAAAGAGGAGCAGGATGTGATCGAATCTTATTGTTATACATTTGACAAGTGTGGCATTTTTGAGTGACAGTAATGCAATACTTAAACAATGAAGGCCAGAAGTAACTAGCTCGTAAGAGATTTTGGGCAGTGGAATACGCAAACATATGACCACCACATGCTTCAGAATGACAATCAGTTAAATCTTTCTCAACTCCATCATAGGTTAGACATTATTGAAATACATAATCAATACCATAATGGTAAAGGGTATCACCGAGGATAATGTATTGACGGGCTTGATACCGAGTTCGATGATGATCTACATGAGAAAGATTAGGCCGAAAAGTTTGGGTTTGGATATAAATGATAATGTCTCCATACTAGATGTCATTTGAACTGATAAGAAAGAGAGACTCATCAAGAAAAGAATCCTCTACCACAATTTTTGTCTCAGTGGAGGGAAGGTCACATATCAATTCGGAAAAAACCAAATATTTCTTTGACTTGGCTCGCTCAAACTCCAAATCAAAATCCTGGAGAATCACTATCCATTTGGAGTATTTTCCCCCTAGAAATTGTCGTGTACTGATATGTTGCATAGGGTTGAAACTTGAAATAATTATGGTCTTTCACAATAAGATATAATGACAAAAACGTTGAATAGCTTGAACAGCTACCAAGGCCAATTTTTCCACATGCATATATTTGGTTGCAATGGTCATGAGACTCCAAATCAAATAGTAAATAACCTGTTCATCGTGTGAATCATCCTCCTGGACTAGAACCATGGCTATGGTAGAGTCTTAAGCATCCAAGTATAAGAATTAATCTCGACTATAATTAAGGGGAAATAAGAGTGGTGTACGGGTAAAGGAAAGTTTCAAAGCTTCAAAGGATTTGTTGGCAGTGTCGTCCCATACAAAATTTTGACCCTTTTAAGAAGTCGAGTGAAAAATTTCATTAGTTCGGCATAATTAGGAATGAATCGATGTAAAAAGTTTTCCTCCCCTTGCAAACTTTGGAGTTGGCGTAAGGTAGAAGGAGAAAAATTGAGAATAACTTCAACCTTCAAAGGATCCACCCTAATCTCATGTGTAGAAACGATAAATCCAAGTAGTCCTCTAGAATCCACACAAAAAACACCTTTGTGTGGATTCAATCATATGTGATAATATCGACAGCATAGGAAAATGGCCCGTAAGTGTGTCGAGTGATCTTGGCGATGCATGGAATGCGTCGGTAAGTCATCCAGGTAAGGTTGGAAAATGTGCTTAATATCATGAAAATCATAAGACATAGCCCATTGAAAAGTCACACCAGCATTTTTGAGACCAAAAGGGAGTTTACAATATGCGAAGTTACCCCAAGGGAAAATAAAAATAGTCTTATGTTGATCTGCAAGTAAAATATTGATTTGATTATAGCCGAAGAATCCATATATTAAAGAGAATATTTTACTCCCAGCACAATCGTCAACAATATGGTCGACGAAAGGGGTTGGATAATTATCTTTGGGAGCATCCTTGTTAATATCCCTATAATAAAAAGAAACATAGATCATGCTTTGTTTCTTCGTAACCAGAACAAGATTAGAAACTCAATCAGTCAACGCTATAGGGTAAACAAAATTGGCTTTAAGACTTTTTTCAACTTCGAGTTTAATAGCAACAAATTTTTGTGGATGGACTGGTCAAAGTATTTTCTGAATAGGTTTATCATCATGGTATGTCTTAATCTCATGTACAACAATATTTGGATCAATTCCAAGAATTTCTTCGTAACTCCATGCAAAAACGTCACAGAATTCTTGGAAAAGAGCCTTGTAAGTTCATATCTCATCAAGAGAACATGAGGCACCAATATGAACATTTTCCACAATTATAGGATTAATTGAAATATCTAGAGGGATGGTAGGTGAAATATTTCCCAAGTTCCCTTCATGCAAAACATCTTATATTGGTTCAGAAACTGGGGGAATAGTAATGACTGTAGACAGATTCAAAATTCTTTGGTAACTCTCGATAGTCTTGGGTTTCAGGAAGAGAATAGAATGATGATGCCCATCATCCCATGGCGTATCTTCCATGGACATAAGTTTCATGATCATTTCATCAGTGTAGAATACCAAATGAAACAGATCAGGAGACGTATATAAGAGAGAATGAGGATAAGGAGTTTTTGATTGAACAACTTGATAGGCCAATTCCACCAGACTTAAAGTCATTTGGTCACCATAACGAAGATAGTCATCCAAGCTAGGTACTATCCAAGGTTCATAAGACTCAGGGGTTTCTCCAACAGTGGTCTAAATCATGTTAATAGAAGTGACAAAAGGAGGAGGAACATTGAGTGGAGGAATGGGGAAAGTACCCATTAACGAGGAATATTTTAACAGACCCACACCAACATTCTCATAACCAAGAGGTGTTTTCGCTATGAATGGAACGTTACTAGTGTGCGAATTGGAACTAAATAAGGAGAGTTGATCTACGATAAAAAATTTACCTTGATGAGGGAAACATTTCACACAGAAAAGAGTAGAAACAACTGTGTGCATAGAATCAATCAAACTACGACTAAGTAGAAGGTTGTAATCGAGAGGTGCATCAAACACCTCAACATCAAGAGTAACCTCTTTTCCTTCTAACACAATAGATAAGGAAGAAAGAACACCATAAGGTTTAAACCATGTACCATTAAAATATTTTAAAGTATTGTGTGACTCGGTAAGGGTAGGAGAGTCAATGGCCTTCCAACAAGTGACATACATGATGCAAGTCGAAGCTCCTTCATCAACAACTGTTCTACAAATATTCTTGTTTTCCCCAATGACTTGTATTTGAAACGCGAATTGATGAGGGAGACTTGGAATATGATCTTCCAAGTCAAAGATTATAAAATTCGTATTGTTAGGATCGATTCCACCAATATCCTTTAACAGTGCCTTCCATTGAATTGGACAACTTTGAAGGACTTTGAGAGTCGACATTGCAAAAGGTTCTTGTGCAAGATCTTCTACAATATTGTAGTTTTGAGCGACACGTGCATGGGGGTTAAATGATGACTTAAGAACAACTCCCTTAGCAGGCGTATGGAGAACTATATCTAGACTCGGTTGTTTGAGATGAAGAGGACCGTCATGAGGTGAAGTCAGTGGAGGGGGTTGAACCAATGGAGCCGGTGAATCATCAACTTTCTCTTTAGAAGAAGAATAATCTTTGGCTCAAGCGACTGCAACTTCCTTCTTCTTGGAGACACCAGTACACATAACGACATAATATTTGGTAGAGGGAGAAGGTTGGTCATGAATAAACAATTGGGCCTATTGTTGATAAGTAAAAGGTTGTGACAAAACGACAGGTGTAGCACGTGTCCCGGTCCCTTGTAGGAACTTATTAACCTCAGCACGTCTCGTACAATATTTCGTATAATGATCCTCACCATAGATAAGACAAGGATAACGAGGTTTTCTCTTTACTTTATCATCAACAGTCTTACTATTGGGTTTATCGGATTGTTGATTGTTAATTTTATCCTATTTATTCTTACCCTTCCCTTTATTTTTATTTTGATTTTAACCGATAGGTGTAGACTGAATTGTATTAACCTCAGAGGTTTTACTAGGAGAGGGAGTCAGAGGAGTAACATTTTGTACAATAGCAGTAGTAGATTTGGGATTGGAATGATTATCTTGTTTGGATTGAGTCTCAGCATGAAAAGTGCCAATCACACCATCAACAACATGAGAATATACTAGATGCATTAGGGTTTGATTTGTATATGGGCGAGGAGCATCAGGGATCAAGTCATATAGCGTGCTCGTTTGTGAATAAAAGAGATCCAAGTATTGAGCATGACTAATATCCTGCTCTTTAGTGATGACACCACCCATGGAAACATCACAGGAGATAGGACCGATGAGTGATTTGGTAAACCACTCATCCAATAATTGATCAGGAAGGGAAACTTTGATTAATCGTCATCTCCTCCTCCACTTGTGAATATCATTAGAAATGTGAGTAGAAGAGGATTTTTTAAATGAACTCAAAATTTTGGTTACTATCTCATATCATATTGGTAATTGGTAATGTGTTAAAAAATCCATAGATAAGGTGTTGAAATCATTGAATAATCCTCGTGGAAATTCGATATACCATTTGGCTTCCAAACCTGTAAGAGTTCATTGGAAAATACGTAATCTGGAGTCATCCATCAAGGAGTTGGATGAGCACCAAAAATGAAATGTCATGATGTGATTATTTGGGTATTCTCCCAATCGACCATCAAACTTAGGAATGTTTGATGGTAATTTGGTAGGTATGATCGACCAATAAGGAGAATGCAAAATAGGATCATTCAAAATCCTAGACAAATCTGGTAAATCCAAAGTAGCTAGAAACAAAAATTGTCTATTCACTTGAGGAAAATGGTAATTTTAATGAGGGAATCCTGTAGGTATACAAGTAGGACCATAAGCAATCTGTAAATAGTTAGAGGGTCCTGGAAAATTCGGTGGTGGAGGGTTTTGAGTTAAGTATCCAAAATTTGTTGGTTGATTTGGTATGCTACCTTGGAAAGGAGCATTAGAATGAAAAGATTAACCCTAGGTAGGATTTATAGAGCCTGGATATGGTTTCCAGGTATTAGGGGGTACAAAAGAATTTAATTGAGGAGTTTCCCCCCCAGGGCGGTTGTTTATTCCCTTGGAAAGGAAAATTCCAAGGTTGAGTTTGTGATCGAGGTATATACTGCCCATAAACCTGGTTATGACCCCCAACTTGGGGTTTCCCCCCAACTTGAGGTTGACCTCCAACAGGAAGTTGAAAACGAGAAGTGACAGAATGACTTGTTCCTCCAATTCGATTGGAGATACTTGGGCCAGGATGATTATATCCTCTAGGTGGAGGTGGAGGAGGAATGTTAGGCCCTCCATATAGAACTTGGGTAGGTACATGAACAAAACCACTAGCAGGGTTATACCCAGGTGGAATAAAATGATTAGGCCCTCCCGATGGAATCTGGGCAGGATTAGCAATAGAAGTATGAAGAGAATTATACCCAGGTGGGAGTGATGGACTTGATCTAGGTGGAAGCGGCATTCCAATAGGATCTTGAGTTATAACCATACTTCTGATAGTAACATGTGTAATGTTTGGGACTACGGTAGTTATAGTGAGATGGAAGGGAAGGATTGTATGAGTACCAACCAACAATGAATCATAAATCGTAACAACATGACTTGTTTTGCTATAAAAATGATCTAAAGGTAGTGTATAAGCAGTGGAAGTCATGTGTGTATGTGATGACATAGGTTTATTTGGGCTCATTCCTAGTTTATCAAAAATATCATGTCCTAGGGAGGTCCTCCAAAAAGAACGTACGGGGACTGAGCTAGGATTAAAAATTCTAGCAGTATGAACCAGAGTTCTAAAAGATTCACTCTTAAAGGGTGGATCATCCACACCAGACTCTGTGTAAGGTCCAGTAGGTATTCTAGTATAGTATTCAGCAACAACGTCTCTCAAAGAGTTTATTTGGAGAAAAAGTGGATCTTGTATAACACTAAATAACAAATTTATAGGAAGTCTTGATTCTACCAATGAAGTAGAACTTCCAATCTCAGAGGACACATTGTTATTGACTGCTCCTTTAGGAGAAGGACCCTCTGGTGAATTAGAAACCAAAGGAGCATATTCTTTGGGCACTTTCGGAGGTAACCCTTTCATCTTACGTGAACGACGAGGGATGATGTTGGCCACAATGAATAAATAATGAAAGAAATATATGGCCAACTAGAGAAACAAACAACACTCCATTAATAAAATCTAGATATCAAGCACGCAAAAAAACCTTCTTATTTATAAATCACTAGTTGGTGATGCAATCCAACGTCGCAAAATCAAGAGAAGAAGGGGATGGGATAAAGTGGGTGGAAAAGTTACGTTGACGACCTTCTTAATGGATTTACACCTTGGTGCAATCTCCCACACATAATCATGGGTATACCCTCCAAGGAGCGCGAGTGAGTTTTGAAAACATCGATTCCATGTAATGTGAAGACCTGCCCCTCCATAGTCACCTCGTGAAAGGAATCTGAAGATATAGGCTACTAAGGTTAACAATTATGACAATGATGCATGGGGAAGCATTTGACAGTCTGATCTACACACAAGGGCAGGGTATCTAAGCCTGGAATTGCCTCGAGAATGTCCGCACAGGATTTTCTTCTCAAGAAACCCCCAATAATATGCGCAATATCTACACTAAGACAACAAAGTAGGGTGAGTAACCCTGTCATCCCTAATGCGACCTCGTGATTGACCCTTTTGTTAGAAGGGCTTCCCAGGAAAAAATGTAGCAAGTGGATTTAAACTTTCCCTATCACAATATATTATTGTGTATTATGATGCTTTGGAGAGTGTGCCTCACAACCTATTCCAAAGCGTTATCCCTAGCTAATGTTGGTGTATAAAATTTCTAGAAAATAAAAGTTGCAAGAAATATTTTAAAATTGCGCTGAATTTTAATAGTTGTTGCTTACTCAAAAAGGGAAATGGAGATGAAACTGATGAAGTATTTGACCTTGACCCAACAAAATGCAAAGAGAGATGAGATGCAACATTTTAGTTCGATGAACTCTAATTACATAAGGGTGAACATTTCTCTTTCCAGAATACAAAAAGTTACAAAACACAATTTCTTCAATCTTTGAATGATATTGATGCCAAACAATCAAGGCTACTAAATTCTCCAATTTTCTCTTTTTCAAATATTTGAATGCAAAAATTTCTTGTAAATACTGCTAATAGAAGAACAAACTTCAATCCTTTTCTTTTCAAATAAAAATAGAGATCTAATTAAAAAATAAATACTTGCCCAAGAATATAAATGCATTCATTACACTATTTCCCAAACTAAACTCATAATGCAACCAAAAATTAAAAGTAAGAAAAATTTGTTTGTCTAATGCAAAATCGTTTTCCAATCAATCAACAATCCAAAACTCAAAAGACCAATAAGAAATTATCTAGCAAGCACTCAGGGATGAAGCCTTGAGATTATACCCTTGCAATAAGAAGTGAAATATAAAACTATGAAGCTTATGAAAAATAATCTCAACACTTGAGAAACAATCAAATCCAGGCTAAAATATGCAAACCACGATGCAAATAATCATTCACCAAGACCAAAATTTCACCCCAAGGAGTAATGAAAAATCTGGGCAAGGAGAAAAAAGTTGATTGTCACTCCAAAAATTTCTAAAGGAATCGTCGCAGGTCACAAAAGAGCATAGTGCGGCGATCAAGGATCGTCGCAGGCAAAGGGAAAAACACAGTGCGATGTCATTGCTCTAGTTTACATAAGCAGGGTGCAACGATGACTGAACATAAGCAAAAAATGGAAAGAGGACAGAGTTTCTCAATGAACTTTTAGGACCAGGGAGTCAATATGGATCATTGAAAGACTCAGAGAATGAAATTTACCAAAAGCAGGCAAGCTAAAAGAAAAAAGGAAGCAAAAACTAAAAGAGGACATTCCCAGTATCGTCTCCAATTTTGTTATTGGAAAAATCGGTAAGTGCGGACACAAACTAATCTCCCTGACTTCAACAAGAATCTATAACAAAACAGGGGAAAATACAAGTTTCTCCTTAGATTTCATTATAATATAAACTAGTTCAGAGAGGGACAAATGGCATACCAATTAAACAATGTTTGATCCTCGCTAGTGCTGTCCTTGCTCCAACTTTGGATTTGTGGGATGGTGAAACTATTAAGAAGAACAAACTATTCATGAAAGTTCTATAACGAAATCTTCTAGAAGATGAGGTGGCCTCCAATCGGTTTGGATATTACTCGCTTATCTGATTTAGTGGGATCATCCTAATATCCTCATCCATCCCTCTTTCACCCTATATAAATATGGTTCTCTCATGAGAAAGGCTAGGCTAGCTTATGCCTGAAAAATTATGTTGAAGATTGTTTGTCCCATCACCTTATGCATTAAGTTGTCCCATCAAAGTTGTTTTTGCTAAAATAATGGTATCCATCAATAAATTGGGACCATCAAGCTCCTTTGTAAGTTACACAAGTTTAAGAAACAAATCACTTTTTTATTTTATTTTTCAAAACATCAATCACACACATTAACTTGTTTCATTGAGTAATTTAAAGGAATTCTTTTATCTTTTCCACGAGCTTCACTTAAGCTTGATAATTTAGCTTAGAACGTACACATAGTTTCTATGTAAAATCCTACATCATTTTCCACGTCTTTTTCACACATTCCTTGAAATTTTGTATTCTTGATGAAAAGTTATCAATACTTTGAGAAAAGTACTATATTTTTTGAATTATATTAATTCTATTATTTATGGCATCACTAACATATTTTTTTATTACTTGCAATAAACTTGACGAGCCTTTATATTTACCATTTCTTTTTGGGACATTTTCTAACAGAACTACATGTCGGATTGAATTCAAAGGCTCTGGAAACAATGTTCTTGGTATCAAGGAAAATTCTAACTCTTTTGTCCTTTGTTTCATCTATGAATTTTCTTTTTCCATATTATCAATAGATGTATTCAAAGCTTCTCTAGTTGTTTCGTGGAACTGTGAAATTTTTGTTAGTGCAACTCCATCAAAACCAATTGTTGACTTCCATCTTTTCAATGATCTTTTATTTTTAGTATTGACTTTTTCCAATAACAATTTCTTAGACTCACAATTATAGTCCACATGGTGCAAAGTAACAAATTCCTCCTTGAATATTTTAGGATCATGGGTAATCATGGCATCAACAATTTGCCTAGTTTCCATTAGTTTTTGTATAGACCAACTAGGTTCTTCAATGATATTTTCTATATCCATTATTCTCGGACTCTACTAGAATTCAGGCATGCTTAACCGTACTTCTGATGTATTCCTTTTTTCTTTTATCATAATTCTACGCAATATGATATTTTTCAAGATATTTTCTAGGTGGTTCTTTATCACCACCATCCTCTGACCCTCCAACTGATGTTTTTCTCCTCTCCATATCGTTGGTTATATTCTTTGTTCTTGATGGAATACTTCTTTGGGACATTGTTGTTGAATTAGGGTTTTTATCCCTTGCTTCTGTGCCATGTTGTTTGTGACCTTAATTAGTGGTATTTATTTCTTCCATGTCATTTTAAACATGGTATGGCTCGATTTCATGGAGATCAATATTATCTCCACCACCCTCCTGAAATTGTTCAAATTTAGTGAAATATGAAGAGTACCCAATCAATTCCATGTGTGTAGTGAAATTGTTACAAAGGTCAAAACCCTTAACAAATTTAGCTTCCTTTAAGCCCATTTGGTCATGATGTCCTTCTAGGTCATCAAGGTTGGTTATATGCTTCATAGTAAATTCCCCAATTTTCCATGGTAGTAGTATTGTTGGGAGCCGACCTATTTTTGGAGAAAGATATGTTTTGGGGAAATACCTATTTTTGAAAAGAAATACCTAATTTTGGAATGTGCACAACAGGTGGAAAGAAAGAAACATGCGGAAAAATAAGGAAAAACAACATGCATAAGGGAAACAAACGTGGCATGCATGCAAATAGGCCTAACCTTGATAGGGTTAGGGGTTTTGACAAAGATTGTAACGACTATAAGCCTATAAAGTAGTATAAATAAGGACCTAGGAGGTCGAGTTTGGGGGATATCAGTTAAGTATTGAAGGTTAGATGTTTGAGAAGTGATTGATTTGTAATGAGTCTTGTAGAAGAGTGAAATAAGTTAGTTTTGGAGGGTTAGGTCATAGGATGAGGATCCTGGTGTGATATAGTCATCCTCACAGAGGGCTCCTACCCTCATTTTGATTGTATTACTGAATATGTAATGCGCACAATGCAAGATTTTGTAGAAGAATAAATAAAAGATCAGAGAATCCAGATCTGTGTGGATGTAGCCCTAGGAGGGGGTGAACCACGGTAAAACCTTGTGTTTTATGTGGTTTTTAATGAATTCTTTACTTTTGTGTTCATCATTAGCTTAAGAATGAATGGTTAAAGTAGCTCTATTAGCATGCATGCATAGTTATAAAGATGAATGAATCATAGAAGTAGATGAATAATTAACAAGGATAATGCATAAGGAAGAAGGAATCCAACCACAATCCCCACTCATTCCTATACTGAAAACACCAGAGTATTGTTGTCCCCCATAAAATTCATCTCGGGTGAGACTGTGTTGTGCATCCTATGTGTAGCGTTTCCTTATGGTTTACCAGGAGGGCCGAAAGTTTTGTGGCTTTTCTTGGAAACCTTCTTGAGATCAGAACGTGGCTCAACCCAAGAAGAAGTTAAAACCAACAAATGCTTTCATTGCTGGTTGGAACTACACAAGATTGAGTGGGCGGTATCTATGGAAGAAACAAATGAATAATGAAAGTATAAAAGGGAATGTTCAGGCCATGGAATCCAATGAAGGTGGATATTGAAAGATGGTTGAAAATAATGGAACTTGAGTTTTCATAGAAGGACAACATAAACCCTAAGTTAACACTTGCAAATATCTCGACAAATACATTTTTAGCGACTTCCATGAGGTATTTTTCTGTGATTTCTTGCATTTGTTGCACTAGTGGTTATTGAGGTTAAAGGACAACCACCCTAAAAATTGAATCAGACATCTAGAGTGAAATCCTATGGAGATCGTGTAGTTACAACAAGTTAATAACAAATTCACGTGCACAATAGATTTTTGGTTAGATAGTATTGTTGCAAGGTTTATCAATGAATTTGCAGAAGATCCCATGAAGTCCTACACCGCAGTAGAGCATGATTTTCTAAAGAGACCTAGAGGTAGGTACATCATATCATTGTATACTTCAATCAATATTTTATTGTATGACAAGGGTGTGATCACCATGGAATCAAACAACTAAACTTCCATGTGTGCATGGGGCAAGGGGGGGAAGCACTGAGAGGAGGTAGAGAAATGGACAGGGAGATGGATAAGGGAAATAATAAGGAGTCCACAAAACCAATCATTATGGAAGAGGACTAGATAAAGAAGATAATGGGAAACTACGAAAAGATGCACAACGAAATACCCTACCAATATAAAATAAATAACAAGAAGAGAACCATAGCCGATAGAGAGGGATTGGAGAGTGATGAAGGAGAGGTAGAGGATCTCTGGGTTGTGGAGAAGATTAAGGAAATCATATGCAAAACATATGAAAGGAAAATAGGAGGTCTAGTTTTAGGAGAAAAAGGCATAACTCAATCCATATCACCGTTAGTGTGGAACCTACAACCCCATGTGTGACTAATACACCAAAAATAACACCATCATTTAGACAACCAAATTTTAGTGGAAGAATAACAATAGGACATGGATCCAATCAAGGAAAATAAACTGGGTGAGAAAGTTCAAGAAGTAACATTAAATTATCTACACTGCATGGAGGCAGTAGTTCAATATAGTTCAAAATGGGAGGACATGATCCCACAATTAGATTACCAAAATTTCGGGGAGAGGCATCAAAGGACCCTGAAAAGAACTTATTCATTTGTGAGAAGATCTGGAAACAAAATAAGAGAACATATGAGGATACAAAGCTCATGTACTTATCTATCCAACTAAGAGACTGCGCGATAGACTGGTACATGAGCCTGAATGTAAACAATCCACAGGGAGTACCAAACATTATCATAGACGTGAAAAAACTACTGGTAAACAAATTTCAAAATCCAATCTCAGAAGACCAGTACAAGAATGAAATGATTTAAATCAAGAAGAAATTAGGTGAGTTTGTTTGGGAGATTGATCAGAGGTTCAAACATCTGAAAGGTATGTTAAAATATGAAATTACTGACATGCAACATAGGAACTTATTTGTGAACTCACTGTTACCACACTTGTAGTATCCTTTAAAACAATTGAAGTTTCAAACTCAGGAAGAGGCTCTCCAGGAAAACCTACAGCTGGAAGAGAACTAGTATCAGTAGACATATCCATCAATAGAGGATTTGAAGGAGTTTTTGAAGAATCTAACATTTCAACTTAACTAGAATAAGGGAAAAGAGAAAAGAGAAGTTGTTTGGTGTACACTATGCATAACATAAGGACACCATAAGAACTAATGTCCAACTTTTTCACAGTACATGGAAATAGGGGTGCCAAACCCATTTCCAATAGGAGGACCATGGTGTGAGATTTGCATAGATAATTTTAGGGGCTAAATTTCGCAAATGGTATAATTTTCCATGGTTTTCCCAAAACATGATTCGCCAATTTACATTTTTTCTAAAAACGATTCTCCCAAATTCCATAGAATAAAATTATTTTACCTTGAAAATTGCCAAAACTTTATAGAAAGTATATAAAATCCTTAGAAATTTGAATATTTTTACAAAAATATCGCTAAACATTTTACATTTTGCATATTAAGGAATAGTAAGATTAGCCCATGTTTCTACATTTTAATATAAATTTCCATCCTTAAATCATCCCTGGAGATTTGTAAGATGCATGGGAATGATCCATATCATTGTCCAATGATACAAAAGTATAAGACAATACCAAAAAGTTCATATTTCATTTTTTGCAAATCAGTGACTCATGATGATAAGGACTGTAGAATGATGGAGCTAATGAGAGAGAGAACATCAGACACTTATAGAGTGCAATAATAAATGATGACAGGACAAGTTTCACCTCGGTTCAGCTAGGTACCACCACCATACAATAATTGACAACCACACTACAAAAATGCGCAACCACAATACAATAATGCGAAGATACAGTATAACTCAGTGCAGTATAACCAAGTACCCCAATATAATGCACCACGAGGAGATTGAGGTGTATATAGAGGTGGAGGATAAGGAAACGAAGGATTTGGACGAGGCAGAGTACTAGTAGTGTGCCACAACTGCCAACAACCAGGACATTATGAAAGGGATTGTCCACTTCCACTAGCGACATGATGTATTTTCGCACATCAAACCATGACACAGAAGATTGTCAAACACTCTTGGGAAAGATCCAAGAAAAAAGGAACCAGAACAACTAGAATTTCTAGTGGATTTCTGCAGAAGCCAGGGATGATGGGAGAAACATCAATATAGTCACTCGAGGAGGAGCCAAGACATGAGCTGATGTAGTAAAACAAGATCTACCTCAACACCAATGGGTAAAGAATAATATTGATCCATAGAAGCATTTTGATGTGTGGAAAGAAAATGAAACATTTAAGGAGGTCATACATGAGCTTCTCAAGTAGAATGTTGTGTCTACATCAATTACGCAACAAACTTAGAACCCACCAATGTACGATATGCCATATTCAATGGACCATACCAGTAAAGGACAACCTTTAGAACAAGTAAGTACCATAAATATTTTTTTGCAATACTTTGTTAAGTTATTGAACGATCTATCATCTGTTAAGGTTTTACAAAATCTGATATAAAGAAGAAGCACAAGCAGAGAATTCAGACTGAATGCTAACATTGGGGGTTTCAACATAGAAGATATTATACTAGATTTAGGCTCTGAAGTAAATTTTTTTCCTAAGAATACATGACAGTGTATGGGAGAACTTACATTAGGCTATTCACATGTCTAGTTGAAGCTATCAAATCAACACAGAGTGTTACCAATTGGAAGGCTTAAAGGGGTGACAATAGATTTGGATGGAGTGCGCACTATGGTAGATTTTGAAGTGATAGAGATAGTAGATGGAACAACACCTTACCCAACATTACTTGGATTGGACTGGGCATTTTATAATCAGGCTATAATCAACCTGAAGACAAGAAAAATGAATTTTGAATCAGACGAATATAGAGTCATTGCACCATTGGATCCTTCAGAACAAGAAAGGTTTGTAGAGGCAAATGTTTTGGATCTCGAAGAAATAAACCAGTTGTATAGAACCACTGCGTGAGAAGAGGATTATGTCAACCCAACTGCAGACGGGGTACTCAGTTGGAGAAGCATTACATCATGCGCTTCTGACTCGGACACAAGTTTGGAGAATTGGCAACAACGATTAAATGAAGTTTACACAAGGATATGCACAAGAATAGACTGCGTAGTAAGATGGGTTGGTACATAGATAAGAGAATCTCCCATATTTCATGGGATAAACGAATTAGAGGAATTCTTGACAAAATAAAAAGAGGAAGTGTTAGAAAATCATA
>ML864640.1:1993-13318 GCA_009831015.1 Picea engelmannii | reverse complement strand
GGCCTTTAGCCCCTTCTTCCCACAAGACAAAGTGTAACCCTCAAAGGTCATCCTAATGGCCAGACTAGGGGAATGGGATGGATGAGCGGGGTATAAGATGTAAATATGATAAGATGGTGGGAGCGGACGATGGCTCTGCAAATTCCCCTTGGTGGCTAACCAAAACCCATGAATATCAACTTACTAAGTTACCCAATCAATCACCCCAACAATGGTCAAGTGGATTAATGTAAGATCCAAGCAGTCATCAGAAATGAAAAGAACCTAATGCATATATAAGAAGGTTATAACAATCAAATATGACACATACCATGATACCTCGGACCAATTACCTCATGGAGCAAGAGTCCTCTCCGATGCAAGCCTAGGCCGGTGGTGATGGATACTGCTACTGCTGACAGGACAAATCTGACAAAGAAGAAGAGAGATGGGCCCACCAGGGCCATGCTCAAGTCAATCCCGCTCTCGGTACTCCATGTCTGGGACCATGTGGGCCTCGAGACATGATCTCCTAGTTATCCCTAGATATCGGGGATAACAGGCCATAGTCTCACACTGAGGGGAAGGGTCAACCAAACTAAGGTTATATTCTTAAGTTGACTTGACAAAAAGGTGAAAAAAGAATTAAAAGATAACTCCATGAAGAAATAGAAGAGTTGGAGGTTGAGTTAGGGTTAACTCTAGGAGTTAATGTAACTCAACAGGAAAATAGAAGAAAACGTATAATGAGAAGGCTAGGGCACATCTCTTGGGCATTCTAGATTTTGGTAATTGCTTGTTATTCCTCTTGAGCATACAGTTTGAGGGTTTTGCTGTTACAAACCCTTGTGAACAACTCAGTGGTGAAAGATCCACTCACCTTGTTCCAAGCTTGGTCTCGGGGATGAAATACTCCACCCACACCATTCTACATTCATCACAGATCCACCTATCGATTCAGGAGAGCAGCAGGGCCGTACTGTTCAGGGATTTCCAGCAAGGGCGCACCATATCTTGAAGAAGAGTTCGTTCCAGCCAATCAGGAGAGCTTGGGGGTATTCCGGCACTTGGGTTCTATTTGCAAGTCCTTGACCATCAGTTTGGAGGTTTTCTTGAAGAGTTATCACCATCAGATCTTCAGTTACAGATTGGGACGGTCGTGAGGCAAGGAGGACGTCTTGTGATTCAGTCTTTCTCAAATCTAGGGAGTTCTACCTAGAATTTGGACCTGAAACTTCTCCTAAGGGGTTATCATAGCCCAATCTATCATCCTAGAGAGTTTCAGGGGTTTTGGAGGTTTCCTTCCTTCGGAACAAATTATTGAGTTGTTCAGGGCTTCAGGAGGGCGCAGATTGTATTAGGTTTCAACCATTGGAGGAGGAGGATTGAATATTTGAGCTTCAGACTTCTGGGAGGAGTTTCCCTGGACCTGATCTACATTTTGGTGGAGTTTGGCACGTTTTGGGCATCTCCTTCAGTTGGGCCGAAATATTGGTCCCTTATCATCCAGCAGGACGTACCAGCAGCCCAGGGGGGTTGGGCGTTCAGTTGTTGTTGGCACCTTGGGTCTTCACTTTGTATTCAGCCTTTGGAGGCTTATTTTGTATTGTTGGGAGCATTTTGTAGCAGCTCATATCATTTATCTATTGGAGCCATCTGAGGACTATTCCAAATCTGCTCTATATTGTATCAGGTTCATGCTTTTTCATAATAAAGGTCAGATCTACGCTTGTGTTTTCCATATCTTGAGTATTGTTGTGATCTTGCATGTATTGGGTAGATCTTATATGAACCTTGTCTAAATAACTGAAACAAACCCTAAGGCCGAAACTTCAGTAGCCACTCACACATCAAATAATCAATAAACACATCAGTGGTAGCTAGTGGTTTCAAGCCAAAAAAATTGGCTTGGGATCATTACACAGAGGTTGTACGTTCCCCCTGACTTTTGCATTAGACTCACATAGCATCTCGTTCGTTTTGACTTTTGGTTTGACTCACAGAGGTTGTACGTTCCCCTGGCTTTTGTTAATACCTCACAAGACTGGTTGATTCTCCAAATCTCCTTGGCTAGCCTTAGGGTGGCCCATATGGCCTCTCATTGGAGAATGACTGTCGATGTTGCCAAATTTAACGAATGTCTTTCACTACTTTGGAGGAATTATTTGTGGGAGTGAAAAACTCAAGGGAAATTAATAAGGCTTGTTAGGCCAAATTAATAACCCGAGGAAAAAAAACACTCAGTGAAAGGGATTCCTCTAATGATGAAGTCCTAAGGAAACTGACCTAACGATGATCCATGCAGACCTATTAAATTATAATCGCAGGTAGGGGAGCGGAAATTCCATTACAAAAAGATGTGTTGAAGGCCAAAACTGCCTTGTAGAACTAGTAAGTCTCTAACTAGGTAGCACTTGATGGTGCCTATCTTCATGGTACATGGAGTTGACCCCCTAGTTGAAATAGGTGGTCAACAAAGTGGATGGCTTCTTGTAAGGATGCAAATCAATTTTGATAGTGCATGAAAGTCCAAGAGGAATGCATAGGAGAAGTAGTAACTTTAGTCCCCGTATGCATTTTCCTCAAGAAAACAAGATACTAGGGTGTAGGCAATTCTAGGCCCTAGTAGCTTGCTCTCCTTAGGCTTTTTATGGGATAAGAACTTAGGCAAAGATAACTAGGTCAAAACCTTAGAGTGCTAGGAAACTAGGGCTGTAGGGTTTCACTAGTTACTAGATCAATTCAATGAAAAGCTTTGCAAATAGAAAGTAAGAAAGTAGCAAATTAAGTTCCTTACTTCAAGCATTAAGTATACCATGCAATCTCATAATCTTGTATGAGAAAATAAAACCATACATAAACCATTCAATAAATGACAAAAATACATATTTTACCTACTTGCACCAAGAATAATCATGAAAATACCATGCAAAATCACCATAAAAGCTTTCAAGATTGATCCACTTGCAAAAAATCAGCCTTATACAAGAGTGTGCCTCACAATTTCAGCCAATAGCCCTTCTAGGGCGAAAATTTCAAACCTCTCCTCTTGTGTGAGGAGTTGTGATGATAAAAATGAATGTACTTTATGTTTATTTATACAAAACTGGTGACCTTTAATTAATTTCAGGTCAAATAAAGGCCGACCTGGCCAATTTACAAATAAATTCAAATTAGACATAAATAAAATTAATTAGCATCTAAAAACACTTCCAAGGGTGACGTCATGCCCTTCTAGGGTGACGTTGAACCCCTAAGGTGGAATGTTGGGCTCCAGATGTTGAACGTTTGGCTTCCAAAGGCCTTGGATGATGCCCACACGTGCCAACTAGCTCGCAACTGCCCTCAAAATGCAAACCCTAGCTCTGGATGATGTGCAAGGTCATGATGGTGACGTCACGGGCTCTCAAAGGTCAACGTTGTAATGTCCCCACTTTGGGACATCATCATAGTACAGAGGTTTATGATGACCAGAGTAGCTAGATGGGTGTTATAGCGAGTACAGGGGTTATTGAGAGGCATTGTGAGGTCCAACTGGCATTTCTCATCATATATCATCATTATGAGCCATTCCGCACAGGTGGGCTTTGGTTCCATTGCATTTCGATGATTTCCTTGATTTTGACTATTTGGAGCTATAAGTCAATGAAATTCATTGAAGAGGTCATTTTGGGCACACTACTTGGAGGAACCTCTCGGTGTAATAGCTCATTGGAATCGGGAGGAGCAACACTACAAGATGGGATGGCTAGAAGTGACTTTCAGTGGCCAGGGAAGCCACAAGGAGAGATAAGGAGCTTTTCAGAGGTAAAAAGGTTAATTAATTAAT
Organism: Picea engelmannii; assembly: GCA_009831015.1. NCBI lineage: Eukaryota > Viridiplantae > Streptophyta > Pinopsida > Pinales > Pinaceae > Picea > Picea engelmannii. Next base: position 9,510 of record ML864640.1, on the reverse strand, counting down.
TAAAGTGATTTAATTAATTAATTAAATATTAATAAAATGAAAGTCACTTTGGAGGGACAAGGTGAGCCAAAAAGTATAGAAGGAAAGCAAGGGCCTCTACTCTATTCATTCATGTATGTTTATCTTTTGGATTTCTGGCTTCTAGCTAGAGGGCCCATCTCTTGGGGGTTTTGAGGGTTATGACTTAACAAACCCTAGAGGACGATTCGGTGATGAAAGATTCCACCTAGCTTGTCCCAAGTTTGGTCTCAAAGATGCAATACTCTCCCACACCATTCTAGCTCGGTTCTACATCAGTGCATGAGGGTTCTACACCAGTCACAGGCACAGGAAGAGAAGGAGGGCGCACCATTGGGGGTTTCCAACAAGGGGGGCGCACCATTCTTGGAGAGAGATTCGTTGTAGGAGATTGGAAGGGCCTTTGGAGATTCTATCACTTGGGTTTTCATTGCAAGGCCTTGGACATCAGATCTAGTTCATTCATGAGGAGTTTCAGGTTCCATTTGATTTATTAGATGCATGGGACGAATTGGAGGAGAGGAGCAAACTTCAAAAAATTGGTTTCAGTCATTTGCTAGCTCAGATCTTCACTGTTTCGCTTGGGACTTCACCAGGGAGGTAACCAAGCCCCGATCTATCATTCTAGCGGGTTTTTGGAGCATTTGGAGGCCTCTAGGAGTGAGGCCGATTTATCTAGGGTTTCAGGCATCCAAGGGGGGTGCACCACATCTTGGAGGAGGTTCAGATCCATAGGGTTTGAGGGAGATCTTGGAGATTCAGGCACCTGGGTTGTTCTTGCCATCACCCGATCTATTGTTTGGCATCTTTCTTGAGGTGATTGGACACATTTGGCAGTAGGGCCGAATTATTGAGGAGCTTCAGCATTCCAGCACGACGTGGCACCTTCCAGTTTGGGAGTTTAGAATTCGTACGACCCAGATCTACTTGTATTCAGTCTTCATTGCATGTCCAGCCTTTGGAAGCATATTGTAGTCTTCTATTGGAGCATTTTGTAGCAGCTCTATTCTCTATCTTCTTAGCCATCTGTTGAGCATTCCAGATCGGCATCTTCATTGTAGCAGGTTTCTCTATTTCATGAATAAAAACAAATTTGAGATGTTTTGGCTTGTCTATCATATTGCATATGGTTGAGGTATGTTCCATGGTTCTATCTTCTTGTTTATTGTTGCAATACACATATATTAATATAGCACATCAGTAAACCTAAGGCTGAAATCAAGAGGCCATCCTGCAAGTAAACACATCTAAACAAGTAGGTCAGCAAAGTGTTTGATGAAATACCTCACTCAGAATTTTTTTTTAAAAAGACGCCAAAATCGTGATGATCTTGGCATGATGGCTTGGGATCATTACAAACGTCCAGGTGGAAAAGCAAGATCCCCCTGGGTCTAGGTCTGCCAGGGTGCCTCCAAGGTGACGTCCTTCTTTCTTCCTGGTGCAAATCTTTGATGTCTTCTTGTCCCTGGCTGGGGTTACACCATCCATCTGTGGGATTTCAACCCCATGAAGGTCAGAGCTAATCATTCCCCCATGTGTACCTGTCCACCCGGCAAGGTCCTACAACAACAACAAGTATGCCCTCCAGGGGTTCATAAGTCACATGGATCATAACATGTAAATCACATCCAATAATTAAATTACCCAAACATGTGCATCAAACCCCCCTTTACCCAAACAAATGCTCAAAGACATTATGCAATCTAACAAGCCAGGTTTGGAGAAGGTCACAGGGTGTCCTATTAGGTTAATCCTCCTTAAGTTTGGGGTGTTTTCTAGGTGAGAACCAATCCAGGTCATGTAAGTGTATGAGGTGGCGTGGGGTAGTGTTTGGGCATGGGGTGTTGTGATAATAGGGAAATGTAAATCTTAGCCGTGGGTGCCTTTGTAGATGGCGAGCTGCACCTATTCATAGATGCCATTGTTTCCTAGCCCGTTCATTGTCTTTTATTCTTAACTTCATTGCTTTTGATCTTTTGTTTTTATGCTTCAAGGGAAGAGTTGAGGGACATTGTCCTGGCTTGGTGACCAGAAGTGACAACTCTATCCACAAGCATTTCATGGAGATGAAAAGGTTGGCTCGTGATGAGACTCCCTTTCTCTTGGCTATGCCACCAAGAGCCACTACCCTGGTTTGGTGACCAAATAGATGGTAATGTCATATCGCTACATGCCCATGGTTATAATAGGTCGGCTCATGATGAGACCTCCCATCCACCAACTAATACCTTGAGTGTTTGTTTTTCTTATGGGTTCCCTTTTCTTACTGAGAAGTTTTTTACTGCTTTCTCGAGAATCCCTGGGCGAAGCATCTCAAAAATTTCATCTTTGGCTTTTAACTCTTGCCATCTACTTTTACCCTCTGGGCCTTTAGCCCCTTCTTCCCACAAGTCAAGGTACAACCCTTCCTAGTGTGGCAAATCCCAATGCCTGAACAAAGGTAGGGGGAGATGAGAGGAATAAATATGGAAAGTGGTAAGTATAGAGGGAACGAACGATGACCTTTCACAGACCCACCCAGTGGCAACCCATCTTAAAGGGAGATCAACTTACAAGGGCATCATGTCACCCTTCCAGGTATGAACAAGTTAAAGAGCATAATTTCCAAGCAAACGTTATGAAATGAAGGAGAATTCAATGCAACATATTCAAGTGCTTTAATAATCAAAGTGACACATACCATGATACCCAAACTCATTACCTCATGGAGCAAGACTTACTGCTACTTTAGGACCAGGCTAGTGGGATGGATGTTGCTGCTAATAAATGGGTTGCACTGAAGCAAAGAGGGGCCCTCCGGGGCCATGCTCAAGTCATCCGGCTCTCGACAATCCATGTCTAGGACCTATGGGCCTCGAGACATGATCTCCTTAGTTATCCCTAGGGTAGGGGATAACAAGGCCGACTTCTATAACTCAAAAATATAATTAATCTTTACACAATATTAATTATCTTTCATATGGTGGGGCCGACTTGGACCTTGTTACCGTCCTTATACACACTTGCAAACGTGGACTAAGTCTCAATCCACTTAGTGTGTCCTCGGAGGCACAATGCCTAAGTTCAAGTCCACTGTCACCTCGACTTGAACTCCTTCCGTCTAGGCTTACTCCTAGGGAAGCCAAGGTGGGTAGACCCTAGTTACTATGTGAGTTAAAAGATTAATTCTAGGAGTTAATTTTAATTAGTTAAAGGTTTGGGGGAATCTAGCCTATATGAGAGGCAAGCAATGCAAATGCAACCTTTCAATGCAATGGAAAACCTTTCCCTAGGACAACTAAGACTAGTGCCTAAGGTTGGGCAAGGGGTCAACTAAATTTACAACAAGATATTAGAAAGAATGACTTTACAAAAAGGTTTACAATTAGATACAAAAGAATTACTTTAGAAAACTTAACGATTGAACTAGATACAAGAAACTATCAACACAAATAAGAATGCAAAGAATAAGTAAATGATACAAGAATATACAACTATTAACAAAAGAGATATGCAAGATTAGCTAGATCTAAGATTAAACCAATGAATGAACTAACTCCAAATGATTTGATTTTGTAGGAATGAAAAGGAGATAACCCAAAACAAACTCAACTCAATCCACAACAAGCATCACTCAACATCCAAACAATGAAGTGCTCCAAAATTGGTGCGCAACTTCAAGGGGGTTGCCCAATAGCACAATGTGCAACTTCAAGAGAAATAACACAATGAAGAAAGCCTCCACGGGCTAAAAGTGCGCAACTCAAGAGGAAGAAGATAAAACTTGGAGCAAGGCCTCCACGGGAAAAAGATGCGCAACTCTTAAGATGTACTAATTAATCATCCACAATGCTCAACAAAATTGCATGAGAGATAACTTAGATTGAAATTAATTGCAGAAATGAAAGAGCATGAACCATGAAAGTGAAAGTGTGAAGTTAAACCAAGGTTGCTTAGGTGAATTTTAGATTGATTAGATTGATTAAGTGATAATGAATCCTAGACTATGTGACTTCCCTAGAACTCTTCTCGCTTGTGCCAAAGGACTGTTGGCTGCTCAAGAAGCAAGGCAAACAAGGCCTTACCCTAGCTCCACAGGTCAATCCGGTAAGCAAGGGTGCTCAACAAGGGGGACACCTAGTGCCGTGAGACCATCCCTGATCTAGCACCCCCTGCCGCCTCCACAAGTTCATTTTTTGATAGAAAAGTTGAGACAGTTATAGGTGCTCTAATTAAACTAGTTTAATTGAACCCCTATGAGTCTAAGATAAATTGAACCTCTTAAATATTGATTGAGTTAAGTGCTTGAATGAAATAACTTGCAAGTGCTTGAAAGTAAAAGAGCTTGAAAGAAAGTAAATTGCAAGTAAATGTACTATGCCTCCATGGGCTTAAGCAAATGAAAGATGAGCTTCTAAGATCTAAAGATAATCACTTGAAACTTGAAAGACTAGAAGCAAAAAGCATCAACCATCTACTTATCTAACAATCTAAACTAGCCTTACGATATAGCATGGGTGGCAAAGCCAAGCCTCTTTGCTAGGTGTAGGCAAAAGAAAATGCAAGAAATGAAATAACTTGAAAAACTAAAGCAAGTAAACCTAGCCACACAACCTTGTCTTAAGGACAAGTGGGACAGACAAGATGAAACTTAAAACAAAAAATTAAATCTAAATCCTAGCCTTACGATTTTGCATGGGTGGCTAGGCCAATCCACTATGCAAGGTGTAGGCAAAATAAAAGAAAAAACGCAGAAATTTACTTTTTATGAGAAGTGCAAGCCCTAGAGACTCTCTTGGGGCTTGCTTACAATAGAGAAAAGAGAGAGAAGTGTTGGGAATATGTCACCCCAACTTAGGTGCCCCAAATGGGTTGTAAATCCTCCTCTTTGATGCAGACCTGCAACAAATCAGCAAGGAAAACCTTGCTGGAAAAGCTGCAAAACACCCAAAAACTTGTGAAAATTTATGTTAGTAAAACCAGAAATTTTGTGTGTAAATTTCAGCCAATAAGATGTATATAAATCACCTATCCTAACATCATAGAATGCCAAAAATACAATGGAAATGAGCAGAAATATTTAACAAAAAATATTAGAGGGTAAATGTGTGTAGAATGGAAGATTTCCAGATCTGAAATCTTCTATTAAACCACTAGATAATCCTGCAAATCTTTGATGCAAAGCTACAAGAAACAAGAGGAAGTGAGTAGATCTAGATTGTAAACCAAAATACTTTGAAATACACAAATAGAAGCTCACTAGATCTATAATAATACTACCATAAACCTACCCAAGAAAAATACTTTGCTTGGTATTCCTACTATCAATCTCTAAGCTAAGCATGCATAAGAAAAACCAAAGGAACAAGATCACCTCATAAAAAGTATGGCACCAAGAAGACTCTTAACACCATGTATCCTCCAAAAATTTATTTTATTCAATAGCAAGCTTGAGCAAGTACTTGCCACAAGCTTGAGAGGAGCAAGAGCAAAAGAGAGAAGAGTGGGAGAGGAGAGATTTTGGCATAGTAATAATACTGAGAGTAGATGTGTCAAATGAGGGAGGGGAGGCCTTTATTTATACTTGGGAGCCAAGAGTTACCCCTCTTGGATGCTCTCCAAGTATCTATCAATCAAGAATCATTGAGCATCTCAAGGGGGGTGCACTTTTAGGGTTTTGAGTAGGTTAGGGTTTTGGTAAATGAGTGAGGGGGTGAGGGGGCACCTTTTTGACAAAGTCCAACAACAAATTAGACTTTGGGGAGTGAACTTAGGGAAAAAACAAGTTTCTTCATTTAATTTTTTACTTAGCTTGACCTTCTCCTCAAGGGGGGCGCAACTTCCTTAGGGAGATGATTGGTATGAAGTGGTGGCTAGATGAGGGGGGTTTTTAAGTTAGGAAAAGTGTTTCTCTAACTTAGGAAAGGGGTTTAGGATTATCTCCCACTCTTTCTCTAACCTTTTTGCTTCATTATTTACAAAAATTGACATTTTGACTTTGTCAATTAAGTAATTAAATTGTTGACTTTAGACTGACTTGGACTCTTCATGGACAATGACCTAGAAAAACTTGTCCAATTGAGTTGAAACTTGGTCCGAGGGTGTAGGGGGTCTCATTCCATTTCTTTTGAGTACAAATACCCCTATCAAAAATCCCAAGGACCTAGTTTTTACAATTTTACATAAAAAATAATTAAAATTAGCATTAACTGAGTAATTTTAAAAAATTAAAAAAAAACTACTTTGACTCGACGGAATTCTGCAAGACTCTAGGAGATGTCTAGCATGGTCATTTACAATATTCCTAGACCCTAGTCACCCATAGGGCTCGATCATTAGAATGCCTTTCACCACTTTGGAGGATTATGTGGGAGTGAAAAACTCAAGGGTAATTAAAAAAGGTTCATTAGGCCAAATTAATTACCTGAGAAAAAAAAACTCTCGATGAATGGACTTCCCTAATGATAAAGTCCTAGGAAACTAACCTACAATATGATCCATGCAGACCCATTACATTATTATCCCACGCAAGGGAGCTGAAATTCCAATTACAAAATGAAGTGTCGGGGCAAAAAATGCGTTGTAGAACCAGTAAGTCTTCAAACTTTGTTGCACCATTAGGTACATAGCTTCATGGCACATGGAGTTGACCCCTTAGTTGAAATAGGTGGTCAACAGACCCTTCACAACATAATTAGGGTTACAACAAATCTTACTCTCAGACAATATAGGAAGGGTCTCTCTCATCCTCTAGTGTTCAGCCACTAGGGACACGTCCACCTGTGCTCACCCACAGGGACGTCACACTCAACAGATTAACTCAACTGAGTCCACAGGAGTACCATCTGGAGCACCATCTCAATCCGACTCAACTAAGTCCATAGGAGTACAAGGCAGGAGACCATCTCAAGCCGACTCAACTCAGTCCAGAGGAGTACAAGGCAAGAGACCATCTCAAGTCATCTCAACTCAGTCCAGAGGAGTAGACAAGAGACCACACGTCATCATTACTCAATCCAGAGTGTGACGCACACCCATCACAGATGTCTCAACTTAGTCCAGAGGAGAACAATTTAGAGGATGTCTCATGAAGCTGCAATCAACAACACTCCCTCTCAGCTAGGGAGGCATTCTCCACCAGGCCAAGTCTCTCACGGAAGTACTCGAATTTCGTCCTGACAAGCAGTTTGTTGAAGACATCTGCAACCTACTCATGTGTAGAAAGGTACTGCACGTGTACTTCTTTCCTCTGCACCATATCTCTGATATAATGGTATTTGATCTCAATGTGTTTCGATCATAGTTTTAAAAACCGAAACCGGTACCGGAACCGGTCGAGGGTCCAACCTGAACCGAAACCGGAACCGGTAATAAACTGGTCGAACCGGTTTTTTAAAAAATACATAAAATATTTAAATTTTAACGAAAAAAATATATTTTTAAGATTTTAAATCATGTTTCCAAAGCATTAGAGACAATTAGAGACAACATATCCAAAGTATGCTCATGAATATATCAAA
>WSFP011425248.1:0-22393 GCA_009831015.1 Picea engelmannii | reverse complement strand
AAGTAATTTTCTTTACAACCCGTATGCTAGATGTGGAATCATGACATTTTTCAATGGAACCTTGACACCACATTATCCATTCGTTGCATGCCAATTGTCCTACCCCAAAACTTGATTTTTTGTTTGTAATTGTAATTCGGGATTTAGTCTCATTCAACCTATCCATTTTCAAATTTTAAATATTTGGATATGGGGATTTCAATTTAATTGTCGCATTAATTTTATCTCGGACATCTAGAGTTTTCATAATATGCCTTTTTTTAGATTTCTCATATTTTTAGGTGCAAAAACTTTATCTAGATGTGGATCCTTGATCCACACTTGGAACCCTGATCCATATTTGGAACATTGATTCAAAATTAGAACTCAGCCTCATCTTACCTATCCGGATTTTCTTTTGTATATATGGGCTTATACATTTTTATTGTTTTTATTTTTGAATTTTATTTTTGTTAGAAATGTAATCTGTTAGGGTTATGAACTTCACATAATGTGAAGACTCAAGTTTGTGTAACAATTTTCGAGAGTCCAAGAGGCCTTGGAATATGAATCCAGTGGTCATACTCATGTACATATGCATGCATCATATCATTAATTAAAACACTTCACGATTTATATTTATTTGTGAGTCTAACAGTGGTATCAGAGCACCTTAGTTCTTAGTGTTGGAATACTGAGAGGGGGGTGAATCAATATTACACAATAATTATTACTTTCTTTTACCACAATTTATTTTTATTCAAAATATGTTATTTACCAATAGTTAATCATGAAATTCACAATAAAAAGGGATTTAACATGGAAACCCAAATGAGAGAAAACCAAAAAAACTTTCTTCTAAAAAATTTGTAAGCACTAACTGACAACTAACACCAATCTGCAATTTGTAACCCAATCTACAATAATTTTTGCAGGCACCAACCTGCAATAATATTTACAGGAACCAACCTATAGGGAACACCAATCCCCTTGCTGAGCACCAACTCATCCAATGGGAACCAACCCACATAATTATTGTTCAAAGGTACCAACTTGTAGGAGATACCAATCCCCTTTCTTGATCCACCTTGCCTCCCTGAAAAGATTTGTAAATAGTAGTATGCTTCAGAATGCCTTTCTAGCATGCTTCATCCTCTATGTCATCAAATTTTAGATCATATTAATCTCTTCCATGCTTTTGTACAAACCTCATAGCCTCAATTCTTCACACTTCATTCATTGCACACACCCTTTCAACATAATTCAAACATCATTATATATTCGAGCTCATCCACCAAGGATTTTTTCTCAACCAAATCATATTCAACAAGTCGGCTCCAGGTTTCCATTAAAATTGGGCTTAAAAGGAAAAAAATCCTTCCAATTGGTCCCAAACTCCTTCCTTGTTTCACGCACAGGATTGCTAACAGTTCTCAAATGCTCAACAACCGTTGGATCTTACTCCAATTCAAATATCAACCTTTGATCTTCTCGCTGACCATTGAATCAATATAGTCTTACGAAATGTGTCTTCGATGCTTAGAAACCATATGATTTGGATCCCAGATTGATTTTATTCGTTGATCTCATTATGTCCACTAGAACGTAAAGTACCTGTCCGATCACTCCTTGATAGATCACAATCATTAGATCTGGTCATTGGGCCACGTTTAATCTCATCCATCGATCTGCGATCTTGTTTATTGGGATCACCGAGAGTCTAAAACACTCAACACTACCTCAACCGTCGGATCGTTGATCAACAATTGTTGTTGATTTGATTAGAGACTTCATCTCCACCATCCATCGCCATCAACATGCTCGATAATTATCTTTTGTCCCTTTTTCCTTTCATAATCTAGTTAGGTGGGACCCACATAGATCTATGGTTGTCATATTATCTCGTTCGCACACCAACCAACGGTATAGATTTATTCTCGGAGATCCTTTGTTAGAGTCTCAATACATCCTCACACTCAAGCACTCCGATGGACTCATTTTGACAACCAATAGGATGCTACCACACATCATAGCCACGATGTAGATTACTTCGAATAGTTCACAACCATTGATCAAGATGAGCAGACGAATTTGTCGTAAATCAAAGCATGATGGAATATTCTTCGATACCCTCCTTTCAGAGTGGTGAAACTTCCCCAACCTTTTGATCACCGAATGACAATCTTTGAAGGTATCAAAAGGGAATATTCTTCGATACTTTACACTTTGTTTGCTTTCATGGCATTGTCCTGGTATTTACGTGGCATTGTGAAAAGTATGACACATGTATCTGATGTGGTGTTGACATGGCACCTACTTGGCATTGATGTGTCCTCCACTTAGACTCCTTCCATGTGTAGTGGATGGCCATTTGCGCTCATAATCTTTTGACACACAAATCAAGACTGAGAATGGAACATTCTTCGATACTTCTGCTTCAGAGTGTAAACAAAAGGTGAATTGTTTCACTCCGACCATATCACTCTAATGGATGGTCAAAATCTCTTTGTTATGGCTCTGATAGATAAATGGTATTGATATTATTTGAACAAATATTTAAGAGATCTACAACTCTGTACTTGATGACACATGGATCAATCATTCTGCTACACATGGAATTGACTTGGAAGATAACCTCATGCTGACGTCATCATAACTTCTGGATATTGTTTATACACCATGATGACTTGAAAATTTGAAACATAGTTCTATATAGTGCATGTCACATGGATGCTTGTACGTCAGCTTGTCATGTCATCCAAGTGGACCCTTCTATGAGTGTTGGGTGTCGTGGCATTGACGTGGACATGACTTGGAATCTAGGTTGGCTCACCATCATTCGAAGTCCTTCCCATCCAATCAACGGTTCAATTTTATTCTCTATTTCTCTGATATATCAACCATCCCTGTTTATTCAGAGACTCTTTCGTCAGAGTGTCTCAATATTGCCTAAGCTAAATAATCCTAAAAATCAACTCTGAAAGCCTTTCACCATCTCATCGGATTCCACATTTAGGACTACTTTTGGCTGTGGATCTGTTTAGATCTAGATCTAAGGTTTAATATTGGCCATCCATTATTAACATACAAAAAAAAATTCTGACACTAAAAGTTATCTCCTTTCGCACGATTCCATGGCTCTTCCGTTTACATTCAAACAAAAATCCTTCACTCTTTCATTATAAAATCATCAAATTCTATTTCCTTTATGCATGTGGGATATTGTCTTTTTCCTTTGCTTCATTTTCTTCAAATCTATATCGTTGATATTGTTGAATGATCAATGATCAATGAATCATGATTTCTCTAATCATAGATTTTTTTCAGAATTTAATCAGTGCAACTTCCTTTGAACCTATGCAACCTGGTCGTCGATCACCCTAGTAGATATATGGATGTGCAGGAACCTTCTCAACTTGATCTGTTTGGTTTGATTTGAAGCTCAAATATTCCTCTTTCTTCCTTAGAGTCATGTATGGTTTAGGTTTGATCCTTGGACCTGACATCACAGTCTTCCTACCTTCATCATTGACAATGGTCAGTCTCCCCCTGTTTGTGACATCAATGAAATCCAAGGCTTTCTTCATTTGACATCAATGACAACACAATTTCCAACAACAATGATCTCCCCATTTGTCATTGATGGAAACACATATTCTTAAATGAGTCTGTGCAATTATCCTCTGGATACAAGTCTCCCCCTGTCTCGTTTTTCTCTCCCTTTGACATCAGTGGAAAATATATTTTTCTTTTACTATATTCTTCATTTTATGTTCTGTAACCAATAATTTCCTTGTCTTCTGCAAATCCACTAACACGATACTCTTCATTTTTCTCTACACCGTGAAACCATATGCACTCTCCCCTTGATATTTTGATTCCACTAAGCTCCCAACAACTTTTAGCTGAAGCTTTCATTGAAAAATGGGAATGAATCCTATATTATGTTTGAGATACTCAAATGTATCTCTAGGTAGGGGTTTTGTGAATATGTTTTATTATCGCTCAATTTGTACTTATTCCAAGGGAAAAGGTTAAAGGAAGGAAAATTGGTGTAACAAGAGGTTATCCTATCACTGCCACCTCAACACGATACCTCTTTCTATTTAGGGTTGATGTCCTAGGGGAGACGTCCCCGGTGACCTGGGGGTTTGAGAAGGAAAAGGTTAAAGTGTCTATAAAAGTATCCCCTCTCACAAGTCACACTGATAAAAAAGTCCCAGGGTTTTAACCAATGAATTAATGAAGTATTCAGATGTACCTACCCAGAACAAAGCAACAAGAAAATATATCTTTTGCAAGCACAACTTGTTGTTAGTACTTCATAAAAACATGGAATTTATCAATAAAAGCAATAGTTGATTTCTTCACAATAACAACAATTTTTATGAGATGATTTCTTCACAATAAATTCCTTGAAAGAGCTTCAAAATAACCCAAAATAATCACTCATTAATACCAAAGTACTAGCATTTGTCAGAAGCAAATTAGGCAGTGTATAAATCAACTTTACAATTGCTTTTAGGTTCTTTTAATGCTGCAATATATGGCTGTAGCTTACTTTTGTAACAACAACAAGTAGGTTAGTAGATTAGTCTATTCTAGGGTTAGGAAGAGGTAGTAGAAAGCTTAAGGTAAAGGTTTTGAGAGTAGTTTTTATCAATCACTCAAGTGCAAGGCTTAGATCAATGATTTTTAGGGTAAATGGAGTCTCTTTTAGCAGCGAAAATCTTGAAGGAACAAATTGATAATAAGAGAGCTAGAGACAAGAAGGTTAATGATTGAGGTGTTGGTAGCCCAAGGCTTCAATTACTAAACCTTAGGGGGAAAATGGCCTCTAGGAAGTAGGTAACCATAGGCCTTAGTGATTTTCCTCCTTCTTAGCTCAAAGATGAAGTAGATGACGACTAGATGAAGCTTCAAGACCCTTATCAAGAAAGCTTCAAGAAAAATCAGTTTTCTAGGATAATCTTGTAGGTGAAAGTTATTAAGGCAAGAACAATAACATGTGCTTTAGCCTCCTAGGGTTTTAAGCTACCAATTTCTTAATCTTAGAATAAATGCAATATAAATATAACCATAACCATTAAATGAAAAATAATTGCATAAAATTTACTTACATTCACCAAGAATCATCTAGCAATAGGCCTAGTTGAACACTTCCACCAAGAAAAATGATAGAACACACCAAAAATAACCTCCTTCAAGAAGTGCACACTAAATTTCAGCCAAGAAACCCTAATTAGGGTGCAAATTTCAGAGCTCACACTTGTGTGAGTGAAAGACGAACCAAAAATACAAGGGAAAATCCCTTATTTATACAGTTACAATGACCATAATTAGGTCAAAAAGGTCAACATGGCTAGTTTACATGTAATATCCAGTTTTTACATTAAATGAAAAATTAAAACCCTAAATCTAGCAGAAAAGGTGACATCATGCCCTTTTAGGGCGATTTTAGGCCTTTCTAGTGCAACGTTGGCCTCTAGGAGCAAAACGTTAGGCGTCCCAGGGCTTTTGGATCAAGCCACACGTGCCACTTGGCACAACCTCCAAAGTGTCCATCAAACGTTGGTTGACGTCAAGGGTCACAGAGGTGATGTCATGGGCCTTCCAAGGCCTACATCATAGTGGGAGTGAAAGACCCCCCTGGGTCCAGACCTTCCATGCTACCTCTGGTGGAGCATCCCCCTCTCTCTCTGGTGCAAACCTATGATCTGTCTCTGCCCCAGGATGGGGTATCAACATCCATCTGGTGGGATTTTATCCCTATGGAGGTCCAAACTAATCATCTCCCCATGTGTACCTATCCGTTGGGTGTGGCCTTGCAACAACAATAAGTACACCCTCCATGGGCTCATAAGTCACAGGGATCATAGCAATGTCAATCACATATAATAATCAATTTATTTAAACATGTGCATAAACCCCCTCTTTCCTAGACAAGTGCTCAAAAACGTTATGCTATTCTACAAGCCAGGTTTGGAGGGGACGTTAGGAGGTCCTATTGGGGTAATTCTCATTGTACGTGGGATGTTTCTAGGTGAAGACAAATCCAAGCCATGTAAGTGGATGAGGTGGTAAGGGATGTTTGATCAATGGGTGTAGTGATGACAGGGGAATGTATGGCTTACCTGTGGGTTCTTCTGAAGAGGGCGAGCCACACCTTGTCATGGATGCAAATGTTTCCAAGCCCATTTAATGCCTTTTATCCTTTTATCTTATTTCTTTTTATTTCAAGAGACTAGTTAGGGGACACTACCCTGGCGTGGTGACTAGTGGTGACAATTTTACCCACAAGCATTTCACGAAGATGAGAAGGCTGGATCGTGATGAGACCCCCTTTCTCTTGGCTATGCCACCAAGAGCCACTACCATGGCACGGTGAACAAATGAATAGTAGTGTCATACCACTACATGCTTATGGACCTAATAGGATGGCTCGTGATGAGACCCCCTATCCTCCAATGAGGTCTTGATTTTATTATTTTATGGGTCCCTCTATTTCTTGCTGAGAATCCTTTTATTTCTTTCTTGAGGATCCATGGGCGAAGCATCTGAAGGTTTTGTTCTTTTGTATTTTATCTTTTTTGAGCTACTTTTATCCCCTGGGCCTTTAGCCCCTTCTTCCCATAAGGTAAGGTACAACCCTTTGCTAACTTGGCAAACCCATTGCTTGAACCAATGTATGGGATGGATGAGAGGGAAAAGGATGAAAAGTGGTAAATATGGTAGGAACGGACGATGACATTTCATGAAGCCACCTAGTGGAAACTCAAACCCTATGGGAACCAAATTTCTAGGGCATCCTATCATTCCCCCCAGGTGTGGACAGGTGGAAAGGCATACTGTCCAAGAACACGTTAGAAGTAAAAAGAATCAAATGCACATATTCAAATGTTTTGAGAATCAGAGTGACACATACCATGATACCCAGACTCATTACCTCATGGAGAAAGACCCACTGCTGCTGAGCGACTAGGCCGATGGGATGGATGATGCAACTGCTAAAAAGGTGGAGACGCTAAAGAAGAAAGATGGCCCCTCCAGGGCCGGGATCAAGTCAATATGCTTCTCGGTACTCCATGTCTATAACCTATGGGCCTTGAGACATAATATCCTTAGTTATCCCTAGGAACATACTCCAACTTGACAATCTTATCATATACCTGTTCCCTCAGAAAATGATAGTTTATTGGGATATGTTTTATCTTTGAGTGCATTAATGGATTCTTTGAAATGCTTATAGCGCTGGTGTTGTCACATAATATCGAAATTGGATTCTTGTTTTCTATTTGAATGTCTTGCACTGTTTTCTTCATCTAGAGAATTTGTGTACAATAAGATGTTGTTGCAATGTACTCTGCTTCTATTGTGGACAACGAAATTGAATATTGTTTCTTGCTGAGCCAGGATACTAAACAATTTCCCAAGAAGAATTCTCCCCCACTTGTGTTGTTTTTGTCATCAACATTTCCTTCCCAATTTGCATTAGTATATGCTGTTAGATTAAAGTATTCTCCTTTTGTATACCATAGTCCAAAGTCCAAAGTGCCATTTAAATATCTAAATATTCATTTAACAACCTGTACATGTGTTTCCTTGGGTGCATCTTGTAATTTTTCGACTAACCCTACTGCCTGAATTATGTCCAACCTTGAAGTTGTCACATAAAGGAGACTGCCTATCATTGATCTGTACAGAGATTGAACAATTTCCTTAGATTCGTCCTCCTTATTGATCTTACATCCAGTGACCATGGGTGTGCTGAAAGGTTTACAGTCTTCCATATCAAACCTCTTCAACATATATTTGACGTATTTGGTCTGAGAAATGAATATGGCTTTGCTAGTTTGAGTAATCTGTAGTCTTGAAAAGAATGATTTTTCTCCTAGCATGGACATCTCAATTTCCTATTGCATTTCTTCTGCAAAAGTTTGTCTTATCTTGTAATTATTACTTCCAAATATAATATCATCTACATATACTGCAATGATCAATATTTCTGCATTATCTATTTTGATGTAGAGATTGTTGTCTGTTGTTCCCTTTTTGAAGCCTTGATGTTGCAAGTACTTGCCAAATCTTGAGTACCATGCTCTGGGAGATTTCTTTAATCCATATAGTGCTTTCTTCAATATGCAAACATAGTCTTCATTTTCTGATAATAGGAACCCTTCATGTTTTTCTATGTACACTTCTTCCTCTTAATCTCCATTTAGGAATGCTGACTTGACATCCATTTGATATACTCTAAAATTATTAAATCTTGCAAATGCCAAAAACATCCTAATTAATTCTAACCTTGCAATGGGTGCAGATGTTTCTTCAAAATAAATTCCTTCTACTTAAGAATACCCTTTACAGACCAGTCTTTCTTTATTTCTTACTACTTTTCCATATTCATTCAACTTGTTCTTGAATACCCATTTAGTTCCGATCACATTTTTATCCTTGGGTCTTGGGACAAGCTCCCAGTTCTCATTTTTATCACTCTCATTTAACTCTTCTTCCATAGAATTCACTTAGTGATGATAATTTTGAGCTTCTATAAATCATTTAGGTTCTACTTGAGACAATATGGAGATATTCATCTGCTCAGAGTTGTTTTCCAATTTCCTCCTTGTCTGAGTTCTAGCATGTTTGTCACCAAAAATTAAATTTTATGGGTGATTCTTTTGTACAAACCTTGATGGTGTTTGCGTATCTTGGTGTTCTGCTTCTTCTGTCTCGTCTTCTTCATTTTATTGTTCTTCTTTCTCCTTTTATTCTTCATTTTCTTGTTCGTCTTCCTCCAGTTCTTCTTCATTTTCTTGTTCTTGTTCTTCATGTTCATCTTCTTCTTCTTTAGTGTACTTGATTTCTTCATCTATTCTGACATTAATACTTTCAACAATCTTCTGTAGCCTTTTATTGTAACACCTATAGGATTTTTTTTGATGAGTATCCAAGAAATATCCCTTCATCTGATCTAGAGTCAAATTTTCCTAAGTCCTCATCGTCTCGTTTGATGTAACACTTTATCCCAAAAATTCTGAGGTGTTTGACAAATGTTGGTCACCCTTTTCATAGTTCATAGGGTTTCTTGTCACTGCTGGTTTTGATGCTTCCTTTATTTAGGATATAGACAAATTTATAAACTGATTCTCTCCAAAAGTTATATGATAGACCTGCTTCATTTATGATCGTTCTAGCAATTTCTTATACATGTCTATTTTTCCTTTCAACAACCCCATTTTGTTGAGGAGTTCTTGTTGCTGCATATTTCCTTTTTATTCCATGTGCTTCACAAAATTCCACAAACTCATTGGATGTGAATTCACCTCCATTGTCTAACCTTAAACACTTAATTTTCATCTCTGTTTCATTCTCAACTAGAGCTTTGAATGCATTGAATTTGTCAAATGCTTCATATTTATTTTTGAGGAAAGTAACCCAATTCATTCTTGTATAATCATCAATGAGTAACATGAAGTTCTTTTCTCCCTGCAAACTTTTAGTCCTTGCTTGTCCACAAAGATATATATGTACAAGTTCCAAAGGCTTGGAAGTTTCATATTCCTTTATTTTGAAGTTCACCCTTGACTGTTTTACATGCTGACACTGCTTAGAAACAATACTTGAGGGTTTTATGATTTTTGGCATGTCTCTTACTTCTTGTTTGGTACTGTTTTTTACCAGATTGTCAAACTTCATATGACCCATTCTTTTGTTCCACAACCAACTTTCATCTATCTGTTCTATAAATCACTTATATCCATTGATTTCATTAAGAACATATACGTTATTTGGGGTTCTAATTCCTTTTTCTATCAACTTTCTTGATTATGCTTTTCTGATCTCACATTCTCGAGAGTTAAATATGAGATTGTGTCCCTGATCACACATATGACTTACATTGAGAAGATTATGTTTTAGATATTCAACAAACACCTTTTTTTTTTATCCTTTCCGTTGTCAAGGCCGAGGGTGCCTTTTACAACTATCTTCGATCTGCCATTGTCTCCAAAGGTAACATTGCCCTCATTTTTCTTCAAGGTGATGAACTTTTCTCTATCTCCTGTCATATGACTAGAGCATCCACTGTCGATAACCCACTTATCCTTATTTTTATGAGAATGAAGAGCTGCTTGAACACACATGGAATTTTCTTTCTTTTGTACCCAACTTATTTTCACTATAGGTGATACTTGCTTGAGATTACTTTTGTAGTACTTTGCTATATGTCCAAAATTATTACAGTTATAACATATGAGGTTGTAATTCATCAAGAGAGAAAATCAATTGTAATTTCTCCTTGAGAATCCCTGGGTATCCTGGTAGCTATTCCTCTTGTAATTTCTTCTTATACTTTTTCTACAACCTATTGCTTTATGAACAAATCCATTATAAGAATAAAAATATCCATAGAAAGAGTTTTGATACCCGGTTGAGTGATTCCATCTTGATGTGATAGTTTTCTAGATTTAATTTTTGTGAATAAAATTTGTCTCTTGTGTATCATAATGTTCTTCCCTTCCGTGGTATTCAATTTTGATTGGATTTCTAAGAGTTTCAACATAGGTCTTGGTTATTTCTTCTCTTGGTTGTTTTGAAGATGTTGATGCTTATTCATTGATAGATTCCTTCCTGTTACTATAGCCAAGACCCATTTTGTCAGATGGTTCTCTTTGATGATTTAGGAATTCATCGAGAGATATAGAGCTTCTTGTTGAGTTCTCCAACTTCTTTCTTAGGTGGACTATTTCATATTCAAGAGTGCTGCAAATATCTTCTTTTTATTTTAGTTGATCCTTTAGAACTTATTCAATCTTATTTGCTTCTTCTACTTGAACCTTCAATGTAATTATTGTCTTCTCTATTTCCTTATCATCATATTCCTTCTCTTTATATTTCTGTAGCTCCCGGTTTTTCTTTCTATTCTTGTCCTTAAGTCTGTAATTTTCTTCTAGGGAACTAATGTGTTATTCTTCAAGATTTACTTCTTCATATTTAACAATTTTTTTTTCTTCTATCGAGTCTATATCTTCATCTATTTGTTTTTCTAGACCCATAAAGAGAATGCCATCTGCTTCATTGTCATTATCATCTGATGAGCTGTTGTCTTCATTAGTATATAGATTCTTCCTTTGTCTGTAAGGATTTTTCTTGTTTTCAATCTTCCTTTTGTTGGTTTTCTTGAAATTAAATTTTCTTTCACATTGGTATTTTCATAAGGACATTTATGAGAAAAGTGTCTTATTTTTCCACAATTAAAACATTTGAAAGGGAGCTTACCTTTGTATCTGTTTTTGAGCTTCTTAAAAAAGTTTGCTTCTTCCTCATCTAGTTTGTTGTTTGAGAAATCACTTATCTTGCACTCTATCCTCTTTGATGATTTAAAGGTTGCTTCTTTCCTCAATGTTATTGATAGTTTATACTATTCTATTGTCATTTCATATGTAGTTAGTGTTCCATGCAACTCATCCACTGTTAGTTTTTCTAGATCATTCATTTCTTCAATAACTATTATTTTGGGATTAAATCTTGAGGGAAATGACCTGAGCACCTTCTGTACAACAATAGCTTCCTCAACATCTTCTCCTAATCCTTTGATGGAGTTGAAAATATCATCCACATGAAGAAGATAGGCTACAATGTTCTCTTCTTCATTCATTTTGAGACTTTGAAATTGTCCTTTATAGACTTGTAACTTTGCTCTCTTAACCTTCTTATCTCCTTCATAAATTGTTTGTAGCTTCTCCCACAGCTCTTAAGTTGAGGCACCATACATGAATTTGGTATATATTGATTTTTTCAATCCTCAAAGAATGGCATTGCTTGCCCTGGAATTATTGTTACCGAGCTTAATTTCAGTCATATTAGTTGGAGGAGTGTTTGGAGCTTTGTAACCATTTACTATTGAATCCCACACATCATATCCAAGAGACATAATAAATTCTTGCATTATTAATTTACATAAGACATATTCCGATCCATTAAATATTGGGGCTTTGTTTGTAGAGAACCCTTCCCATTCCTCCATTGTGGGGATTCACCTTCCAGCGGTTAGGCTATTCTTGAAGGAACCCTCTCTAATACCAATTGTTGGAATACTGAGAGGGGAGTGAATCAATATTACACACTAATTATTACTTCCTTTTACCACAATTTATTTTTATTAAAAATATGTTATTTACCAACAATTAATCACGAAATTCACAATGCACATAGATTTAACATGGAAACCCAAATGGAAGAAAACCACAAAAAACTTTCTATTAAAAAAATTGTAAGCACCAACTTACAACATACACCAATCTGCAATCTGCAATAATCTTTGTAGGGACCAAATTGCAATAGTCTTTGTAGGTACCAACTTGTAGGGGACACCAATCCCCTTTTTGACCAGCAAACCAGCCAATGGGCACCAACCCATATAATTATTGTTCACAGGCACCAACCTGTATGAGACACCAATTTCCTTCCTTGCTCCACCCTGCCTCCCTGAAAATATTTGTAAATAGTAGTATTCTTTAGAATACCTCTCCAACATGCTACATCCTCTATGTCATCAAACCTCAGATCATCTTCATCACTTCGATGCTCCCGTACGAACCTTAGAGCCTCACTTATTCACACTTCATTCATCGCACAAAAACTTTCAACATAATTCGAGCATCATTATATATTCAAGCTCATACACCAAGGATTTGTTCTCAACCAAATCATATTCAACAAGTTGTCTCTAGGTTTCCATTAAAACTAGGCTTAAAAGGAAAATTATCCTTCCAACTAGTCCCAAAATCCTTCCCTGTTTCACGCATGGGCTTACTAACAATTCTCAAATGCTCAACATTTGTTGCATCTTCCTCCAATTCAAATATCAACCATTGATATTATCATTGCCCATTGAATCAATACAGTATTACACAATGAATCTCCGACGCTCAACAACCATCTGATTTGGATCTCACATTGATTTTATCTGTTGATCTCATTAAGTCCACTAGAATCCACAATACCTGTCTGATCGCTCCTAGATAGATAAAAATAGTCAGATATGGTGTCTGGGACATGTTTAATCTCAGTCGTCGATTTGCAATCATGTTTATCTAGATCACTGGGAGTTTGAAACACTCAACACTACCTCGACCGTCAGATCATTGATCAATGGTTGTCATTGATTTGATCAGAGACTTCATCTCCACCGTCCATCGCCATCAACATGCTCGATATTTATCTTTTATCCCTTTGTCCTTTTGTAATATACTTAGGTGGGACCCACATAGATCTACGATTGTCGTCTTATCTCATTCGCACACTGACCAATGGTACTGATTTCTCCTTGAAGCTGCTTTGTTAGAGTCCTAATGCATCCTCACACTCAAGAATTTCGATGGAATCACTCCAAAAACCAATAGGATGCCACCACACATCGTAGCCTTGATATATATTAGTCCAAATAGAAAAAAATCATTGATAAAGATGAACGGATAGATCTGTCGTAAACCAAAGTGGGATGGAATATTCTTTGATAGCCTCCTCTCAGAGTGGTGAGACCTCCCCAACCTTCTAATCGTTGAATGAAAAGCTCCAAATGTATCAAAAGGGAATATTCTTTGATAATTTACACTTTATCTACTTTCGTGGCATTGTCCTAGTATTTACGTGGCACTATGCAAAGTTTGACACATGTATTTGATGTGGTGCTGACATGGCACTGACTTGGCATTGGTGTGTCCTCTACGTGGACTCCTTCCACATGTATTTGATGACCATCCACACTCCTAATCTTTCAGCACAAAAATCAAGACCATGATTGGAATATTCTTCGATACTCCTTCTTCATAGTGTAAACAAGAGGTGAACTGTTTCACTCCTACCATATCACTCCAATGGACAGTCAATATCTCTTCGCTATGGCTCTGACAGATCAATGGTTAGGATATTCTCTGACCAAAACTTTCAATAGATCTACGAATTTGTACTTGATGATAGATGGATCAGTCATTCTTCTACATGTGGAATTGACTTGGCAACTGACCTCATGCTGACATAATCATAACTTCCAGCTCTTGTTTGCACAACATGATGACTTGGAAATTTGACACGTAGTTCTATATAGTGCGTTACAAATGGTTTCTTATGTCAGCCTCTCCTATCCTCCACCTGGACCCTTCTATGTGTTTTGGGTGTCGTGGCACTAAAGTGGACATGAATTGGCATCTAGGTTGGCTCACCATCATTCGAAGTCCTTCCCATCTAATCAATGGTTTAGATTTATTCTCTATTGCTATGATAGATCAATGGTCCCTATTGATTTATAACCTCTTCCATCGAAGTGTCTTAAGATGGCCTGAGCTAAATACTCCAAAAACTCGATTTCGAAATACTTTCACTATTGCATTGGATTCCGAATTCAGGACTGCTTCTGACCATGGATATTTTTAGATCTGTATCTAAGGTTTAATCTCTACCATCCATTATTAATATACAAACATAAATTATGACACTAAAAGTTAGCTCCTTTCGCATGGTTCCATGGCTTTTCAGTTTACATTCAAACAAAGAGCCTTCACTCTTTCATTATAAACTCATCGAAGTATATTTCCTTTATTCATGTGGGGTATTTTATTTTTCCTTTGCTTCATTTTATTCACATATGGATCATTGATATTGTTGAATGACCAACGATCAACGACTTACTCTTTCTCTACTCATAGAAATTTCACCAAAATTTAATCAGCACAACTTCCTTTGAACCTCTGCAACCTGGTCGTCGAGCACCCTAGAAGGTATTTAGATGCACATGAACCTTCTAAAATTTCTCTATATGGTTTGATTTGCAGCACAAAGCATCCTCTGTCTTCCTCGAAGTCATATATGGTTCAGGTTCGATCCTTGGAATTGACATTATAGTCTTCTTTCCTTGATCATTAACAATGGTCAGTCTCCCCCTGCTTGTGGTATCGATAACATCCAAGGCTTTCTTCATTTGACATCAATGAAAACAAAATTTCCAACAACAACACTTAGGCCAATTGAGCTATGGGATTTATCCATAGGTGAGTTATCCAGGCATTTTCCATTCTAGTCGAGAAACATTCCTCTACCTAACTGTCAACGTGCCACTCTAAGTTACTCTAATTGCAAGTTTGTCTCTTGTGTAGAAACACCTCTCTGAATGTGGTGAACCTGATGTGAATCTGGTGAATCTGGAACATGCCCCTCTATGTTACTCTATTTGAGCACGTATGCCATCTACGTCATCTTTGTGCACGACTGTTAGGGTTTTCATCACGAAATCCTTGGCGTGGAAATTTCGTGTGGCTCTCTGAGCGAAGCCATTTGATGAGCATTTTTTTAAAATGGTAGAAATCTATGATGCCAAGTGTTAGGGTTTCAAAAAATATTGTAAGTCCTCTCCCGTTCCCTTTCACACTCTCTTTATTTTTGCGCAAATACCCTCCCTATTATCACTAAACAATTGCTCAGACAAATTCAAACAATGGATGGAAAAACATACATCACAAGTACAACATAATACCAATAATTATAGGATTATGACATTTAGTTTGGAAAGATAATAAAAAAACATGCAAAATGGTCCTAAAAATATGTGCACATTCAACAAATACAACACGCACACAACTGCGTGGGCTAACAAAGTGTACATCGCACACAGTGCGCACCCTGCGCGACTGACAGTCAATAAACCCACATGGATGCAGAAACGTTGCATTGATGATCTTGGTTGTGCCTCAACTACTTTTGGGATGAAGTGGATCTCGACCATACCCCAAAATATCCCTAAAATTCCTCCTTGGGATTGCTGAAAGGATGGAAGGTACCTTCAAAGACCTCCACATTCACATTGGAAACTAGTTATAAAATATATTTTCATCCTCTTATAAATAGAGGATGATGGTATGCAAAGAAACAAGAAATCCATAACATTTTTTTTGTTCAAATTCTCTTGGAGAAAGACATATTTCCCTTGAGCCATAGGTTGATAAAGTGTAGCATTGTGCAATATTTACACCTCTTGTGAAGCTAAGCCTTGGGATTTTTTTATCATTGTAAACTCACCATTGTAGAGTGATAGCTCTAGTTTTTGAGGGATCAGAGAGCCATCCCTTAGGAGGAAAAATGAGTTCATAGTCCCATGTTTCTCCTCTTGGTGCACTCAATTTGAAGATTCATTTCTATTGGGTAACCATTCCATTTGTTCAA
Source organism: Picea engelmannii (assembly GCA_009831015.1). Classification (NCBI taxonomy): domain Eukaryota; kingdom Viridiplantae; phylum Streptophyta; class Pinopsida; order Pinales; family Pinaceae; genus Picea; species Picea engelmannii. The sequence continues at coordinate 6,199 of WSFP011425248.1, read as the reverse complement.
TTTCATGCATCATTTTCTTATAGTTTTTTAATTTGACTCTTAGTGTTGTTTGTTCTTCACTTGTTTTATATTTTTCTTTGTAGTTTGCAGGTTCATTAACTTGCTAACCACTTTTATGTTATTCCTTGTTGGCTTACCAAGGTAGTTAAGGGACTCTCATTTTCTCACTCTTGCGACAAAAGAACCCAAACAGATTGGTGACCATACTGGTGATCCAGATTATTTTCGACACGAAATGAGAGCGAAGATATAATAAAGAAATGTATAGATATATATCAGAAATAAAATAATATAACATAGATATAACCATAAAAACAGAGATACAATAATACACAATTTCTCTTAATGAGTGAAATGTACGAAAATGTAAAATTACAGAGTGAAAGACTCGCTAGAATGGTGGCATATTATCTATGAGAAGATATGTAATGGCTATGCTCATTCAAAAGAAGATGATTGTTACAATGAGGCTCCAAAGGCCTTTTTAACATACAGAAAATCTAAAACCCTAACCCTGAAAGATGAAAAGTCAACAGTTTTTTGGACTTCGTTTTGGGTAGTTTGGTGTATCAACTTCCTGGGGGCGTAACTTTGGCATATGATCTTTGTTTGGGGTGCACGATAGCTCATTGGAAAGGTATTGATGAGGAGATTCGTTTTGGGGGCTCAATGAGAGAATATGACTATCATTGAGATTACCTATCATGAAAAAGAGTCATTTAGGCCCTCAAAATGGCCCTGAAAGTTTAGGAACTGAAAAACTGCTAAAAATAGTAAATTGCCAACAAACTGTTTTGAGCTGGTTGGAATAGGTGGGTGGCCATCGATATCAACCTAGATAAATACTCCCTTCGTAGGAAGCAATAGTATCCATTGCATTGAGTTCCAAAGGGAGAGAGGAAAGCGTTTGCTGAATCTGAATCTTGGTGAGCTGCTTGCCTTTCTAGAGAAGTTGTGTTGCTTGGTTTGTGGGAGGTTGTCGAGAACCTGATGAGATGACTATGTGTAGAAGGAATATTTGTTCTTTGATTTAAAATTTTCAACCTTATTATGCTGGATAGAAGGTGCTTTGACTGAGGCTGCAATGGTTGCGATGTCCTTCTGTTCACCTTTTGAAGAGATTGCTAAGAAGCTAAATTTTGTAGTATGAGATACTACCTTGCAACATTGTTTAGGTGGGACAGTAATTGGAAATACCTTTGGTATCTTGTAGAGATGACTCCTGAGAGTAAAAATGACACTATGGGGTCGATACTCATAAATAACATGATGCTTCCACATATATGGCTAGCCCAAAAGAACATCACAGACATCCAGTGGGGCAACATCACATAATACCTCATCTTTGAAGTGTTAGATGTCGTATGACAATCATAACTACTGGATGACATAGAGATCTTGTCCCTGGCGAAGCCACCCGATGTTGTATGGTTGCGGATGTGGTGTTGTCAACAATTCCAACTTCTTGATGACCTCTGTTGAGATGAGATTCTTTTGGCTTCCATTATCAACAATAAAATGTAGTGGGCTCCCCTTCACCCACATCTGTGAATGAAAAAGGTGCTCCCCCTCTTTAGGATATGCTGGTTCTTCTAGTTGAATTGTTGCGATCACGATAGTAGTAGTGGGGTTTGCGTCGATGATTTGTCTTATTCCATTACTTTCGGAATTAGATTCTGAATTAGGGTTTGACTCCTTTTCTTTGATCTCAACCACCAATGATTTTTTGAGAGACATCCATCAGTGTTGTGCCAGGGGATTTTGTGGAAATCGCACCACTTTCTAGTGTCCTTCATATTTCCGTTACACTTATTTTCCTGTGGATTGGATGGGTTTTCAGGAGGCTGTTTGTTAGGGTTGTCTTTTTCATACTTTGGTTGCGGATTTGCAAACCCTAACTCCTGTTTGTTCTGGTGCCTAAATTTCTTTTCAATTTTGAAATCATATCAATAGGAAGCTCCCAGTGATGAGATGTCTTGGAAATCCATTTCGGTTTGGATGTACCTATGCAGAGCCCCACGATATTTCAGAGCCAGATGCCACTCAGAGTCTTTGATATCCAACTTGGTGTGCAAGGTATGGAAATTATTTGTGAAAACCGACACTGTTTGGCCCCTCTCTTGCCGTAGTGTGGTCCATCTTATGTATTGTTCATCATAGTTACCAATAGGGTAATATTGTTTCTTGACCGCATCCAAAAAAAATACCAAGTGGTCTTGGCCCCATATATTCCATACTCCTCTGTGGAAATTTTCTCCCAGTAAGTTTCCCACCAATGTTTGACATGGGGGAGAGCCTTAGGAGTGCAAAGGTGATCTTTTCCGTGTCGGATAAATTGTTAACAAAGAAATAACCTTCTAGTAGATTTAACCATTTTTCTAGGGCATCCGCATCTATCTGTCCTTCAAATTCAGGAATATTGAATTTAACTTGTACCTTGAAAGGTGATGTGCCTCCAAAGTGGCCGCTTTATGAATATGCGCCCATTGTTATCGACAAGCGTTAAAGGAGATGGGAAAAATTCTCCATCATTTCATCCCTTTGTCGCGTGAGATCTTTCTCAAGCAACAGATTAATAGAATATTATGCTATGTAATTTTTATTTTCTTCCACCATGGAGGGTTTCTTGGGTGTGCAAGAGATATTTTCCTCAAGAGAGACAAGCTTGATACCCAACTTGCTATACTCAGACTTCATCGGGGACATGCATTGAAAAACGACCAAGAGTAGCCTGCTCTGAGACCAATGATCCAGATTATTTTTGGCACGAAATGAGAGCAGATATATAATAAAGAAATGTGAAGAGATATATCAGATATCCAATAATATAACAGAGATATATCATATATATAACCATAAACATAGAGATACAATAATACAAATTTTTTCTTAATGAGTGAAATGTACAGAACTGTAAAATTATAGAGTGAAAGACTCGCTAGAATGGTGGAATCTTATCTTTGAGAAGAGATGTGACGGATAAGATCATTCAAAAGAATATTATTATTACAATAAGGCTCCAAAGGAAATTTTAACATAAATAAAATCCAAAACCCTAACCCCAGAAGATGAAAAGTCAACAGTTTTTTGGACTTCATTTTGGGTAGTTTGGTGTATCAACTTCCTGGGGGCGTAACTTTGGCATACGATCTCCATTTGGGGTGCACGATAGATCATTGGAAAGGTATAGACGAGGAGATCAATTTTTGGGGCTCAATGAGATCATTTTATTAAAATTGAGATTCCAAATCGTGAAAAATCATCGTTTAGTCCCTCAAAATGGCCCCGAAAGTTTAGGAACCAAAAAACTGCTAAAAATAGTAAATTTACAACAAACTGTTTTAAGACAGCTGGAATAGGTGGGTGACCATCGATATCCACCTGGATCAATACTCCCTCCTTAGGAATCAATGGTCTCCATTGTGTTGATTTCCCGAGGGAGAGGGGAAAGTGTTTGTTGAATCTAAATCTTGGTGAGCTATTTGCTTTGCTAGAGAAGTTGCGTTGCTTGGTTTGTGGGAGGTTGTAGAGAACCTGGTAAGATGACTGTGTGCAGAAGGAATATTTGTGATTTTATTCAAGCTTTTCAACCTTATTATGCTGGATAGAAGGTGCTTGGACTGAGGATACAATGGTTGCAGTGTCCTTCTGTTCACCTTTTGAACAGATTGTTAAGAAGATGAATTTTGTAGTATGAGATACTACCTTGCGGTACTATTTAGGTGGTATAGTAGTTGTAACTACCTTTGGTATCCTGTAGAGATGACCCCCGAGAGTAAAAATGACACTTCGAGACTCATAAATAACATGGCGCTTCCACATATATGGCTGGCCCAAAAGAACATCACAGACATCCAACGAGGAAACATCACATAATACCTCATCCTTGAAGGGTTAGATGTCGTATGAAAATAAAAAATGATGGATAACACATAGATATCATCCTTGGTGAAGCCACCCGATGTTGTATGGTTGCGGATGTGGTGTTGTTGACAATTCCAACTGCTTGATGACCTCTGCTGAGATGAGGTTCTTCTGGCTTCCGTTATCAACAATAAAATGCAGTGGGGTCCCCTTCACCCACATATGTGAATGAAAACGGTGCTCCCCCTCTTTAGAATTTTCTGGTTCTTCTAGTTTAATTATTGCGGTCACGATAGTAGAAGTGGGGTCTGTGTCGATGATATATCTTCTTCCATTATTTTATGAATCATATTCCGAATCAATGTTCGAATCCTTTTCTTTGATCTCATGCACCAATGATTTTTTGAGCGACATTCATCAGTGTTGTGCCAGGGGATTTTGTGGAAATCACACCACTTTCCATTGTCCTTCTTCGTCTTTCCATTACCCTTGTTTTCCTGTGTCTTGGATGGGTTTTCGGGAGGCTGTTTGTTAGGGTTGTATTTTTCATACTTTAGTTATTGTGGATTTGCAAACCACCCAAACTCCCGTTTGTTCTGGTGCCTAAATTTCTGCTCAATTTTGAAAGCATATCAATATGAAGCTCCCAGTGGTGAGATGTACAGGAAATCCATTTTGGTTTATATGTACCTATGCATAGCCCCACGATATTTCAGAACTAGATTCCGCTCGGAGTCTTTGATATCCAACTTGGTGCGCAAGGTACAAAATTTATTTGTGAACTCCGACACTGTTTGGCCCCTCTCTTTCCACAGTGTGGTCCATCTTATGTATTGGTCCTCATAGTTACCAAGATGGTAATATTATTCCTTGACCCCATTCACAAAAAAATACCAAGTGGGCTCGACCCCATATATTCTAGATTCCTCTGTGGAACTTTGTTCCTAGTAAGTTTCCCACCAATGTTTGACATGGGAGAGATCCTTAAAGAGTGCGAAGGTGATATTTTCCGTGTCAGAGAAATTGTGAACAAAGAAATAACCTTCTAGCAGATTTAACCATTTTTCTAGGGCATACACATCTATATGTCCTTAACTTATACCTTGAAAGGTGAGGTGCCTCCAAAGTGGCCACTTGATGAAGAAGCACATGTTTTTATCGACAAGCGTTGAGGGATGTGGGAAAAATTATCCATCATTTCATCCCTCTGTCACATGAGAGCTTGCTCAAGCAACAAATTAATAGAATCTTCTACTTCATCGTTTTTATTTTCTTCCACCATGGAGTTTTTCTTGGGAATGTGAGAGTGATTTTCCTCAATAAAGAGAATCTCAAGGCACAACTTGATATACTCAGACCTCATTGGGGACATGCACTAAAAAACTACCAAGAGCAACCTGCTTTGATACCACTGATCCAAATTATTTTCGGCACGAAATGAGAGCAAAGATATAATAAAGAAATGTAAAGAGATATATCATATATCCAATAATATAACAAAGATATATCAAATATATAACCATAAACATAGAGATACAATAATACACAATTTCTATTAATGAGTGAAATGTAGAGAACTGTAAAATTATAGAGTGAAAGACTCACTAGAATGGTGGCAACTTATCTCTGAGAAGAGATGTGATGGATATGCTCATTCAAAAGAAGATGATTGTTACAATGAGGTTCCAAAGTATTTTTTAACATAAAAAAAATCCAAAAACCTAAGCTTGGAAGATGAAAATCCAACAATTTTGTGGACCCCATTTTGGGTAGTTTGGTGTATCAACTTCCCGGGGGCGTAACTTTGGCATACAATCTTCGTTTGGGGCGCACAATAGCTCCTTGGAAAGGTGTCGATGATGAGATTCATTTTTGGGGATGAATTAGAGCCTACAATTATTATTAGGGGGCCAGATCGTGAAAAAACGTCGTTTAGGCCCTCAAAATGGCCCTAGAAGTTTAGGAATCGAAAAACTGCTAAAAATAGTAAACTGCCAACAAACTGTTTTGAGCCAGTTGGAATAGGTGGGTGGCCACTGATATCCACCTAGATCAAATGAGGATTTGAATTACAATTCCTCCTCCATTAATCTCCTATATCTATTATTCTCACTCTCTATTGTTTCCAGGACCAAGAACCGGCCTAGCCTCATCCCGAGACAACATAATTTAGCCTCTTTTTGAGATAGGTCGTTCAAAAATTTCATCCCACAAACTCTTTGCATGAGTGCAGGTTTGGGCCTAACAGAAATGCGATATGTGTGGTCCCATGCTCTTTTATAACCCTCTCAACACACACTATGCGCTCTATGCACGACCGTTTTTTATTCAACTG
>ML864636.1:19698-33917 GCA_009831015.1 Picea engelmannii | reverse complement strand
AAGAAGGTTGATTGTAGACAAACTTCTGCTAGTTTAGCTGTTTGAGGGTCTGCAACCTCATTTATAACTTGAATGGCTTCATTTAACGGGATCTTAGTGAAGAGTGAAACCACGTCAAAGCTGATGAGCATATCCTTTGATTCGATTTTCTCCTTTTTTATGAGTTCCACGAAGTCTTTTGAATCCTTGATGTATGAGTCAGTCTTGCCAACTAAGGGTCCAAGGATCCTTGCTACGTACTTGGCTAGTTCATAGGTTGGGGAGCCGATTGTGTTGACAATTGGTCTCAGGGGAACTCCTTCCTTATGGATCTTAGGGAGTCCATCTATTCTAGGGGTAATTAGGCAGTTTGGGGTTAGCCGTTTCTTCATTCTTTCATCTAGGTTGGAGGATTTTATGGCCTTCTTGACTTCCTTGACGACCTTGGATATTGGGTTGTTGTCCAACTTTTTATAACTGCCAGTAGTGGTGAGATGCTCTATCATTTTGTTGTTGTAATCCATTCTGTTCATGACCACTGTAGCTCCCCCTTTATCTGCTTTTAGGATCACAATGTTTTCGTTGTTCCTGAGGTTCTGGATGGCTTCGTGTTCCTTTTTGCTGATGTTATTCTTTGGTGTTTTAGCATTCTTGAGGACTAGGGCGCAGTCCTGCCTGATAGCATCCTTGTCTTCTTCATTGAGGTTTTGTATGCTCTCTTCTACTCTGTAGACTATGCTTTCTACGGGGATAGTCTTTGGAGCGATTGCAAAACCTAATCCTTTCTTCAAGATGTTTAATTCTTCATCGTTTAGTTCCTCGTTGGACAAGTTTAAAACTTTAATGCTTGCTGTAGCGTCATCTTTGCTTGCCGCGTCCTTTTTACATTCTTTGAGTTTTCTGAGTTTTATTTCATGGCGTTGGTTAGCCTTACGTCTCTCTCCATCTGTTTTGAGTGCAGCGCTAGCATCTAGGATAGTCCAGAGATCCGTTTGGTTTTCGCGCGCGAGTTGGAGGTGTAGTTTTAGGGCTGGTTTTGACAGTGCGTCGAGTGCTGCGCGCGTCCTTCTGATTTCTCCCCGGATTATCCGACAATTAACCTCGAAAATGGATAATTTTTAACCTATTTCAGAACAGAAATTTTCCCAACAAAAAGAAGGAAAGAATAGTAAAGGAAACAAAAAATAATTAGAGGTTTTTGTTGGTTGAAGAAGCAAATTTCAAGATCTGAAATTTTCCTTCTAAAACCCTTGGTGACCTGCAAATTGCGAGATCAAGCTACATAAGAAGAGAGGAGGTGAGTAGATTTAAATGACTAACAAAATACTTTGCTAAATAAAAAATAAACCACTCAATAAATTTACAATAATACTATCATAGATCTATCCAAGGAAAATACTTTGCTTGGATCTCCTACACTAGATCTACAACAAGAATATACACAAAAGAAACAAAACATATACCACCTCAATATAGCTCAAGATTGGCACCAAGAATACTCCCAATGCACACCATGTATCCTCCAAAGATTTCTATTATTCAGAAAGAAAAAAGGTTGCTGCAAATACTTGTAGCAAGCTTTACAAGAGAGCAAGAGCAAAATGAAGGAGAAAGAGGAGAGTGAGAGAGATTTGGGCATAGTAACTTTACTCAGAGAATCGATCTGAAATGAGGGAGGGGTAGGCATTCTTTTATACCTGGGAGAGGAGAGAGACCCCTCTTGGATGAGTTCCAAGTGTCACTCACCAAGCAAGAGTGATCATCTCAAGGAGGGGCGCACTTTTAGGGTTTTGGTCATCTAGGGTTTGAGGGTTGAGAGTGTGAGAGGGGGGAAACACCTTTTAGCTTACCCAACAATGATGTTAGGCACTAAGGAGGGCGCACTTAGGAGTTTAGGTGGAGTTTTGCTTTAATTTTTCATTTTGGGCAAGTTACTCACCAAGTGGGGCGCAACTTTCTTAGGGAGAGGGTCAATGTGAGGTTGTGGCTAGGCATGGGGGGTTGGGTTAAGTTAGGAAATGACCTTTCTAACTTAGGAAAAGGCTTAGGAATCATCTCCCACTCTTTCTCATGCCTTTTTGCTCATTTTACAATTTTTGGCATTTTTACTTAGCCAAATTAAGCAATTAAATTGCTGACTCAAGACTGACTTGGAATCCTCATGGACAATGACCTAACAAAACTTGTCCAATTGAGCTGAAATTTGGTCCAAGGGTGTAGGGGGTTTCATGCCATTTATTTTGAGTACCCATACCCCTATCAAAATACCCTAGGACCAAATTTTTACAATTTTACATCAAATTTAATTTAAATTACCATTAACTAGGTAATTTTAATAAATTAAAAAAAACTACTTAGACTTGCCGGAATTCCGCAAGACTCTGGGAGATGTCTAGCATGGCCATTTACAACATTCCTAGACCCTAGTCACCCCATGGGCTCGATCATTAGAACGCCTTCCACCACTTTGGAGGATTATTGTGAGTGAAAAACTCAAGGGTAATTAAAAATTACCTAAGGATAAAAAATCACTTGATGAAAGGACTTCCCTAATGATAAAGTCCTAGGTAAAAAACTAAAATATGATCCATGTCGACTCATTACATTATTATCCCACGCAGGGGAGCGGAAATTCCCATTACAAAAAGACATGCCGGGGGCAAAATATGCCAAGTAGAACCAGAAAGTCTTCAACTTTGATGCACCATCAGGTACATAGCTTCATGGAAAATGGAGTTGACCCCCTAGTCGAAATAGGTGGTCAACAAAATCCACCCAAAAGTTGTGCTAAGCCAAGTAGATTAATGTGGCAAACTTCTAGCAAATTCTGACGGTCGAAAAACAAGTTATGAATGAAAAAGTGTTAGGGTTTCTGCAGCCCTAATGGCTGTAGATGAAGATTTATAACAACAACAAGTACTTAGCCAAATATGATGCCCTAGTGGCTCAACCAAGCATATAGAGCAAATAATTGATTCCAATTTAGACAACCTCCAAATCACGAAATTTCACGTGAATCAATGCAAGATTTTATTTCTCCAATGCAATTATACTAGTGCCTTTAGCTATTAGGTTATGGAGTCAAGTAAATAAAGAGCTAACAATACTATCTCCTTGGGGGTGTAAACCCTCTTACTCCCCAAGGTAAACAAATGCTAGGCTAGGAGATACTAGGAGGGTGTAAACCCTTTTACTTCTAGTAAAACCTTGTGCAACAAATAACTTCTAGACAAAAATGATAGATAATGGTGGGGTTGTAAATCCTTATACTCCCCAAGAAATCTATCAAATTAAACTTGTAACTAAGCAATGAAGCATCAACAAGATAAATCCTTACCTAGTTCAAGAAATGACAAGATAAACCTCCTCTTACCAAGATAAATCCACCACAAATGCTAGAGAAAATCTCCAAGAGAGGTAGCGCACTACTTCTTCCACCAATAGCATAAAGAAACCAAGACAAGAGCACAAGAGAGAAGAGGTTGCCCAAAGAGGGCGCAAATTTCAGCCAAATACTTCTCACAATGGGAGAGTTATGTTATGAAATGAGATTCACATGATCTCTATTTATACAAAAAGTTTAAAACATAGTTTGTCCACATAAACTAGGGTAAAGCATAAGATAAGGGGTCAACAACCTTTATTTTACCCCTTTACACAAATAATAATATTTAATTCATACTTTTGCACATTAGAAACCCTAAAATAAGATGATGTCACCCCTTTAGGGAGACGTTTTGACAGCTTTTCAAGTCGTTGGAGAAGAAGGTGGAGGTCGTTGGGGCTCCTAGAGCCTCCTCTTCATGCACCAAGGTCAATCCATGCCTCCTTAGGAAAATCATGCCAAATGTCAATGAGCAACAACTCCATCACCACCAACCCTAGCCCTAGGTGACGTCAAGCCCCAAAGAGTGACGTTTTACCCCTCCTGGGAAATTTGTTTGGCATGTGAGGGCTAGGTAAGGTCCATCAAGGTGTCTTCTAGGCCTCCAAAGGCAAGTCATCATGATCCAACATGTGGGCCCTTGGCATCCAACCTGTGGGCTTCAAGCCCCATGGAAGCCCAAGCTAGGCTCGTTCCTCCAAAACTATCCACCAAACAAGGTCCTACAAAACAAAAGGGTCAATATAGAGTATAACTACAGCCCTTACAACAAATTTTATTGGTTGTAGCAAATCTTGGATTTTGACCTCAGGGGGATTTGAACCCCAATTCTGCAGAAGTAATTTCCAGCCCACTGAAAATTAATTTTATAGCATATCTGAAGGCTCTAGGGCTCAATAAACACTTATACTCAGCTGCCCTACCCTCCTTAGCCTCAAATCTAGTGATCTAGTGTATTTTTGCACTTGTGGGAGGCCTCAAAAGGCCATTTTCCTTGCTGGTTTCTGCGTTTTACTCTGTTTTGCAGGTCCTAAATAACAAGACAGCGAGGAAATCTCTCATTTCCATCTACTTTGATCAAGGTATTCACATAACAAATCATCCGAAAAGTGGTAAGAACGTTTACCCCTCTCTCTTGTACTTTATTTGGTCATTATTCTTGGAGAGTAAGGGTAAGTTAGCTTGCTGTTTGGTCTCTTTATTTTCTGCAATATCTTTTATTTCAGCAAGCATAGAAACAATTAACTCCTACCTTCACCTAGTATACTTTGTTTAGGCACTGGTCTCATTATTCTTGTGGTGATGTGTTACGTTGCGGGAAGCCTCCCAAAGCCTCTTAGCGTAGGAGTTTGGCTTAAACAAGGAAAATGATAGGTGTTGTGGTGACATTGGACACCTATCCCCTGTGTTTCTACCATAGAAATCCAAGACCTTGCAGGACTGCTAGTTTGGACGGCAACAAGTCTATAAGGCTGTTCCCTGCGGCCATGTATGGAGGTGCAATAAAGAGCTTGGATGGTCACACATTGTTTGGTGGCATGGTAAATACCCTAGAGGCTAGGAGCTAAAGGGACAATCTTCCCTGATTATAGGTATTGATGACTAAAGGAATGACACGGTGCATCATATCCTATATATCCTTTTGCATATCATCTCAAAGATGGATGCTATTATAGATTCATTAAGAAATAGGTCCATGTATCTCTAATTTGTTTGTGGAAATAGTGCATATAATGATCTTGTTTCTTTAACAAATGCTCATTTCTTAATGGCTTGAAAGTTGATTTATAGCATTCTTATTTTGAAGGACATTTCTAGATAGTAAGGCTTCAATTCATGGCATGAAATTGTATATTTGTTGTTAAGACAGATTTACATTAGTTCTGTTAGAGAATTTATTACATTGTAATATTTCTTTCTAGTTGTATCCATTTTTGTAATAGTTTATGACAGTTGCTGCCACATGTAAGGTAAGTTGCAACTTTGGACATATGTCAACTTTGAGCTGTTGTTAATGTAGGGTTTTAATTGATTTTGATACTTGTGTGGACTCTGGAGTACATTAGAACTATATTTCTTGTTCTATATTGTTTTTGTGATACACTTTCTGTTAGAGGCATTTGACTAAATATTCATGTTGATTCATTGAATTGTCTTTTGCAGGTTCAACCCATGGAAAGGAACTTATTTCATTTATGTTACTTTAGCCACACAACTGGCGGTTGTGTTAGTTGTTGCTATTGCAGTATGGGTTGATGAAAGAAACCATTTATCACTGCGAGAATCTTCTTGGAGAAATATATTATTACCAATTTTCTGTTTTGGTGCGTTTTATACATCCACATTTTTCAAAACCATATTTCTAGAAGTACAATCTATGAAAATAACAATATCTATATCCTGTACTTTTTTCATTTATGTTCTTTTAGCCACACTTCTAGCAGTTGTGTTAGTTGTTGTGATCGCAGTATGGGTTGATGAAAGAAATTAATCATTGAGATAATCTTTTAAAAAAAATATTGTTATCAATTTTATGCTTTGGTGCATTTTATACACCCAAAATTTTCGAAACCATATTTCTAGAAGTACCATGTACGAAAATAACAATGTTCTTTACCCTGTACTGTATTGTAGTGTTTCTTGATTCAATCTTGAGTTGTGATCATGTTTTCTTCCTCCCTCCTTTACTTGATTTTTGTGAAACAAGATCATGTGATCTTGCCTCATAGACCCCAGTAGCCCAATGATGTTTAGGCACTAGTCTTATCTTCAACGGTCAAGCACCTTTAAAATAAACTCAAGTTCAAAATCTTTTCATTTAATTGCTGTTTGGCAAATCTGAATTGTATTGTTAGATCATTCATGAAATCAGATGTACTGTTAAGCCTAAAATTTCTCTATCTTTAGCGTCTTTGTTAGGCTTTCTCTGTGTAATAAATTTGGAATTTGCATACGAAAATTACAATAAAAACCAGATTCAAAGTCAACCTAAGAAACCATCCATTTATCATATCTTGTAGGTTCATTTTCTGTTTTAATAAATCTTGAATTTACAGTTGATTATCATAATAAAACCAGATTTAGACTAAGTCTCTTGAAACCCATTTTTGAGTTAGAAAGGAACCAACCTAAGAATGGGAGAGGGTTATTGAGCTGATAGTGGATGACCCCTTCAAGTTTCCTTTAGGTCTTCAGCTTGTGAATTAAGACTTTGATACCTTGGGTGAGGATTTGAGTGGTAACATGGTCCACAAGGTGCATGAACGTGTGTGCAATAAATATCCTCCATGAAGCACATGTGGGTCTCCTCCACACTTGTGACCAACCAATGCCTGAAAAGGTGTGCAATGAAGGCTGCATAATGTTTTGACATAATGGTTTGACCATATGTCATAGCAACCAGGGCAAGGTTGCTCCACATTCAAGGCTTGGTCAAAGCTCTTGGGACCTTCAACAACTTCCCAAAATAGAAGATTCTCCATGTTGCTTTCTCCAATGTGCTACCACTTCCTCAATAAATAATAAAATATGCTCTAGGGTGGTTACAACTCCTCAAAATTCAAATATGTGCAAGTGGATAGATCCAAATATTATCCACTCACCAAGTCAACAAGAAGCCCAATGAATTCCAAGGCCAAGGGGATGTCCCCTTCACTCGAGAAAAAAAATAATAAAATATGATGATCTGCCTCAACATGTGTGCCAATGAAGGGGTGCGCTCCATCAAAGTGTTGTACCGTGTAATATAAGATGTTCTCCCTAGCTAAGTCCCACCATGGTACCGAGATAATAACAAAACATTAGGCTCAACCATAGGTTTGAACCTAGGCCACACCACCACAAAGGGACTAATACATCAATAATACATCATTAAGCCTTAGAAAATGCTAGATCACCATGAAAACATATGTAGTAGCCTCCCTTCTAACTCAAACTTAGGAAATAATCGACATCAACAATTGTACTCACATCATCAAATACATACCCCCCCTGATGTCTAGAAATGTTACAATGTTATGTCACCTCGGGAAATCCAACCATGGAAAATTGTATCACCACATCACATCAACACCATAGGAAAGAGACATAATAAAAGTGCTAGTTCCATCAAACATCAAGTATGTACCCACCACACATTCAACAAAAAGGGACCATATAGAACACCCCCTCCTAGTAACAAACCAATATCATAACACCATCATACATAGTTACTAGGATGCTCCAAAAGATATGACAGATGAAGTAGCAAGCATCATATGTCAAGAGAGTGATCCATCAAGAAAAGATATGAAAGTAGCACCAAGCCATAAGATGACTATCAACCATGACCATCCATAATAGAGAAGAGTGAATCTCCTCCACCAAAGATCTCCATCAAATAATCCACTGTCAAGAAGAGAAGAGGCTCCATGAAGGTGTGTACTCCCAAATCCATTCCAATGCTCCAAAGGTACCAGCTGCAAAGTTCAAACTCCATCAATGTGATGAAAATCACAATGTGAAACCTCATACAATATGTGGTGTAACAGTTTGCATTGTATTCCAAGTAAAAATTGTTGTCTAGGGGCACATTAATCTATTTGTATATATGTACTTTATGTGTGAATGATGATTAGGCAATTTCAGCTCTGCAGATAGGAAGCTGACTTAGAAAAATGATGGTTGGTAGTGACTGATAATTATGTCCATCCAAATTGGAATATATATTATTGAATTTCATGGTTTTATACTAAATTTTCATACCCGCACTAGCAATTGCAGTGTTGGAGTGTGTATTACCATATTTGAAGTAGTTTTTAAGAATCAAGACCCCCTATGATACACAAATGAAACACGTTCTTGCTAATGGTAAGAAAGGGGCTTTAGATGTAGGAGCTGTTCTAATTTTACCTGAGGGTTTTGAATTAGCCCCTTTGGATATGATATCATATTTGTGTTATTTTGAGAGATTGCATGTATTGCAGGCTACAGTGATCAATATAGAAACAATTGAGTTAGTAGCATATATAATATGTTGTATGTAGTTTATGCTTAGTTACCTCATCAATTGATCTGGTCGCTTTTTGTTGTTGTAGGAAATGGTACTCAACTCAGGAATATTTCCATCTTATTGCCTTCTCTTCAGTTGTTGGTGGGTGCCAGTCACCCATCTTGGGTCTCTTTCCCATTGTTTATGTGTAGCTGCATTGGTCTGCTTCATTGGTGTTTGAAAACCAATATGTGTGATCTATCTTGGTGAGCACAGACTGCCACATGCTCCTATTCCCCTTCTGCATTCAAATAAACAACCGGTGATCTTTCACCAGCATTATTTTTTCAGTCAGTGCATGAGATTTTGTTATTAAGCATCAAGATTTACATGATGATTTGTGTTATTGTAAAGGTGTCGGAGGCTGATCCTATCATATACCGCATTGAACATTCTCCTGCTATATTCATACCAGCTCCCAATTCATTTTCCATCACGAATTTCAACAGCAGCTGAGTATATGGGTCTCTATAAAGCATCAAAGGACATGGGATGGCCAGAAATTATTTATGGAGTTTCCCTTCTGACATTCTATATTTTGGTAAAACTTATTTAAATTATTTAAAAAAAATTTGAAAATGCCTATTATTTATAATCTTGAAATAATCCTGTTCGGGTTTCTAGATTAAAATAGTTTCAAATAGATATTTTCTGAGCGTTTTAGCTTGTTAAGAAAGTGGGGATTTAATTTTGTTTAAATATTAAAGTTTGCTGGTGGCAAAAAATGGCCAGTGGAACTATTAAAATACAACAATAAACAATGGTAATGTGAAGGCATCTCCGTAAGAACTGAAAAGACGTAGAAGAGTACAAGGAGAATGCTGAAATAGGTAACACTGAGCCCTAGTGAGCCCAAAAGAATAAAATGGGCAAGCTGTCGATGGGTGCCAAGGAATAAGCGCATACAAATGATGCAGTTAACCATTAGTTCTTCTAACATCCAAGACTGAGAAGACATGTGTAATGAGATTCCCTCTGTTCACAATTTGTGCTGCCTGGCAGATCTAGAGGTCTAAGGTTGGGGACCAAGCCTTCTTTCATCTGACTGGGCCAAAGTTGAGTGATCCTAATAAATTATGCTACAATGCATGATTTGTTGTAAGTGGATAGTGCCATAGGGGATCATTTAGGTGGAGTTTGGTGCACAACTTATGTGCCTTGAGACAATTTTCAGATTGGTCTCCTTTCTCCGTAGGATATGATCTCTAGTGATGTAGCTTTGAGTAGAGCGATACCTTTTCTTGGCTCTTGGCTCCTCAAAGGAGATTGCTTTTGTTTCTGTAGGCATCCCCCTAGAATGACGACGATGTTGGTTCTCTGAGGCATCTTTGCTTATTCAATCTATTGGCCTCTGCCCCATTTTGGGTACTCTCTTGATGCTCCTGGTCATTTTCTAACCTCCAAGCAGAAGTTGAACAAGGTGATAGAGAAGACGTTTATAGACAGTACATATAGGACACCTCGATTGCCCCACCAAGGACCTTGTCCTAAGATGGCTTTCTATTTTGAGCATTTCATGTAGTTGAGAGATGGCCTTGTTATCACACAATCTATACTTGCCCAAAGCATTAAGGCAAGTAGGCCTATATTGACGTAAAACGGAGGTAATCCTATCACTGTCACCCCAATAAAACACCTCTTTCTATTTAGGAGGAGAAAACACTCACTCCAAGGGAGACGTCCCAAGACCTAGTTGGTTGATGAAGGATAAAAAGACCAGGTAAAAACCCACCCCTCTCTCTAGGTCGCTCAAGGAAAGAAGTCACTTGGTGTGGTTTAAATGGGCAAGGAGAAAAGCTCAAGGTGATTGGTACCTGCCATTTACCAATGAAACAACAAACGTTAGCAGCAATCAATGATATCGATGTTTCAAATTAGTGACTTCAATATAGAAATATGCTACTAAAACACTAAAAGATGAAATGTATAGCAGCAGCAAATATGTCCAGAAATTGCAAGCTATGATGACAAAAAATGATATAAAGATTTTTCAATTTTGATAGTACTTTGTCACTCACAATTTCAAGATTTAAAACAAGTCAATAAGTGACTTGAATAAGCTGTCAAAACACTTGTAACGACAGTAAAATAATAATGATGACAGCAGCAAAACCACTTCAGAAAAGTACTTAGTTTAGGCAATTTAGACAAACACTTTAGTATATATTGATAGTAACTTGCCTAATACAAATGCTGGGTGGTTTTATGGACAGTTTAAGGGCTGTTAAGGGGCTGCAATGATGGCTGTAACCGTGGTTACAACAACAGCAACAGCCTTTCAACAACTTCAGAATTTTGCACTTAGAACAATAGCAAAAGGAAGACTAGAGCCTTGGGATGATAGCACCTAGGCTAGTGCAAATTTCTGGGTTAGTTTTAGAGGTTAGTATGCTGATTAGGGCTGCTAAATAAAGGCTGTAACAGMAATTATAGCAGCAGCAGTATCGYTGTTAGTGTTAGTGAGAGTTTCAAGAAGATAGTTTGAAAGTTTGTTTTGATCTCATTCATCCACAAGAGCATAGAAATTAGTGYCTTTTAGGGGCTTATGGAGTCAATAATAGTAACAATATCACTTGGGAAATAAAATAATGATAATGCTTATCTAAGGGAAGAGGTAGATGCAAGAGGTGTTGGCACTTCAAGGCCTCAAGCATTTAACCCTTTAAGGGAGGTTTTGCTACAGAGTAGGCACTTCTAGGCCCTAGCGTACCTTCCTTCCTTAACTATTTCGAAAGACAATTAATTGGTGATTAGAATGAGATTACTAGAGAGCTAGCACTTTAGGGCTCTAATAATCACTCCCAAGAAAATGTATAATTGGCAAGATCAAGCTATTAAAAGGGTTATAGAGAGGAAGAAGCATTTATTGTTTCTCCCTGTTGCTGTCCTAATACACACCTACAAGCATGGAGAAGTCTCCAACCCACTTGGTGTGTCCTTGGAGGCACAAACCTAAGTCTAGACCCACTGTCACCTCGATCTAGACTCCTTCCGTCTAGGCTCACTCCTAGGGAAGCCAAGGGGGGTTGACCCTATTAAACTATGTGAAGTTTTTTATTAATGTTCTAGGATTTAATTGATTTGTTGATTAGGGAGACCCAACCCAATGACAAGCAATCGTGCATATGCAATATTTCAATGACAAGCAAACTTTTTACTTAACAAAACAAGAACTAGACTAGTGCCTAAATATTATCCAATTTTAACTATTCCAATATACACAAAAGAAATATATATACACAAAGCACGATATTTCTACTAGAATGAAACAAATTTACAAGATATCTACACAATGAATTGAAAGACAACTTTATATTTTTAAAGAATTATGCTCAAATGATTTAAGAATATTTGAAATGAAAAGTACTTTGTAATAGATACTCACATGAAATGAAATTGCCGAAAAGTAAATTGCTTGGAAAGTAAATTGCTTGAAAAGAAAATGAATAACAAAACTTGCAATGCAGAAAATGTGAGTTGAAAGTGTTGCAATGTGTGTAGGTTACTTTTAGCAGATTTTTAGGTCTCTCTTTGAATTAGGGGGGAATTAGGTGTGAAAGTTGCAAGCCTACACTATGTTACTACCCCAAATCCTTATCCCTTCAACCAAGAGGAAGTGCTGGGTGCTCAATAAGAAAAACAACAAGGTTCTCCCTTAGCTCCTCAGGTCAAATCCAAGATGCTTGGGTGCTCAACAAGGAGGACACGTAGTGCTGTGAAACTGTCCCCGGATTCAACTCGTTCAAGCCTCCCAAGTCACCCATTTTTAATGGTTTAAACAATAATCAAGTTAGGTGCCTAATTAAACTAGCCACACAGTCCTTTGCCCTTTCTTGTTAGCCAAGATCCACAAAATGGCAAGGGGAGGGAATACGGGGCAAAATCGGGGCACGAGTTTGATTACTTTGTACAGAAAAGAGATTCTAACTAGCCTTCACTATATTGCAAGGGTGGAAAAGCCACTCACATGCAAGGTGTGGGCACAAACAAGTAATTAAAAGAACTTGAAATAAATGAAATTAACAAGCTAACCACACAACTTTGCCTTAAGGACAAAGGTGTGCAAAATAAACTAACTTTGCAACCTCACAACTCTCTATCCAAGTTCTTTTGTTTTCTTGGACTAGAGATGCTTGGCCCTGTACATGAGGGAGGCTCTTGGATTCAGATCTTGCTTAGTTCACCCTTTTCAACCCTGTCCAGACCTGGTTCGGTAGATTATAGATTTCTTTACGGTGCTTCCAGTAAACAGAGGCAACAAGAGGTAGATAGACGACAACACTACATTAGACATCATATCTGTGAGAGGTCACCAATGCTCGACCAACTAGACTCTTGCGGTCATGTCACCTTAGCTCCTGGATAGCTCACACCACACTAGTATGCAGGGTGATTCATCTAGATCTCGGCCGCGATCTTTCGCGCCCAAACAATGAGGCATATCTCATACCTTATCTCCTAACGCTTTCAGATCATCCAACCAGTCATCTATCGGGAGCTTCTTCCCTTCAGCCTTTGATGTTAGGAGAGAGGGCAAGACATCCCCTTCGGAGGGCCGATAGCTCTTGGCCTTTGGATCTCCACCGCACTTGTATGTATCTCACCATCACTTTGTTTGACTTATTCATGCTGTCAGGACTTAGGTTTTGGATTCTTTTCAGCATAGGTTAGATTTGCTTATATCATGATTTTCTAGGAAATGCTTTAGCACTCCCACTTTGTATACTGACGGATGTACTTAGCAGTCCCCTTCACCTATTTGTGGTCATTTGTTGGACATAAATAATATCATCTTATCTTATCTTCATTATTAGTTAGTTGTTTTGGCGTTGTCTAACTGTTCTATGAAATGGCTTTTTTGGCCGGAATCCGGCGATATAAATTTGTACGAAATCACTAGTTTTTGTTGTTTAAAATCCATTTCTGAATACAGAAATGGATTCAGTATGCTGGAAAACCGCTGGGGCACTCGGATTATACAGAGATAATCACTCAAATCTGTGGATCTAACAATTTCTCGCCAAATTTTGAGCAAATGTCCCCGGAAAATATCACCGGAAAAAATTCATTTCGTAGAATATTAAGACTACTGCGCTTTTCAATGTTTGCTTTTATTAATAATTAGATAGTTCTTTGCATTATTTTACTTGTTCTACATAGTATTTCCTCTTTGTACCATTCTTGTATAGACTCAAGCTTGACTAATGAAAGAGCGTATGTTTGAAAACCATTTATTTTATAAATAAAGTTTGT
Source organism: Picea engelmannii (assembly GCA_009831015.1). Classification (NCBI taxonomy): domain Eukaryota; kingdom Viridiplantae; phylum Streptophyta; class Pinopsida; order Pinales; family Pinaceae; genus Picea; species Picea engelmannii. The sequence continues at coordinate 20,271 of ML864636.1, read as the reverse complement.
CTTCTTAAAATTTCTATATATATAGTGGTACTGGAGTGCTGCCAGTGCAAATCAAGGTTTCTGATGCATTTGTGGTGCAGCTTTGCAGTGCCATACATGATTTGGAAGAATTGGAATCTGTAAGATTTTCTCTTGCAAGGACTTCATCAGTAACTTGCAATGAGTATATATCACCACTGTCAAACAATAATATGACACAGCATCTTCTGTCTTCTCAGCAATCAATTTCACATTTTCACTCAATGTAAATGTCAGCCCTTCACGCTTAATGTCTGGTGTTTGTTATTCATTTTTATATCCTATGCTGGAATATACAAGCCTGTGAATGGTATGACGTTATTTGGAGTCCCCCTCAACAGTATTATTGTTTCCTATAGCAGCTATACTACTGTGATTGTAATTGATATGATGTTGTGACAAGCAAAGATCTGGTTACTAATATCATGAATAACATTGTATAATCCCTGTTTATCTTGAACTGTGTGAGACTGTATATTATTTTCAATGATATTACATTTTTCTTTCAAAAAATTCTAACCAAGTTATGTGATCTACCATCTAATGTGATATGCA
>ML864636.1:0-11365 GCA_009831015.1 Picea engelmannii | reverse complement strand
ACTATTCTTTGGTTTCCATCCTTCACGAGGTTCTGCTCGATGTCCATACTGTTCCTGACAATATGTTGCCTTTCGAATAGTGCCTTCTAGGGTTTTTGGCTCATCAAATTCAATTCTGTTCCGGTAGTCTTTGGGTAGCCCACTGATGAAGTGCTGCACCTTTGCCTTTTTTGCTTTTATATAAGGCACATATCTCAACAAGTCGAGGAATTTGTTGACATATTCCTCTATAGTGAGTTGCCCCAGTTTGAGTTCATAAAATTCTTTTGTCTTCTCGTCAAAATATTTTTCCGACAAATACTTCTTCCGGAAGTATTTCTCAAACTGTTTCCAGGACAGATCCTCTTCGCGAACCCCTTTCACATTCTTAAGATCTTCCCACCAAATGGAAGCCTTTCCTTTCAGATTGAAGGTGGCTACTCGGGCCTTCAAATTTTCTGAAAAATCATGGACTTTGAAATATTTCTTTAGTCCAAGCAGCCAGGCCTCTGCTTCCTCTTCCTTCTTTATCTCACCATTGAAGGAGGGTGGTTTGGCCTTTCTGAATTCCTCAAATTTATAACCCTTGGAATTCTTTTGCTTCTTCTGTTTTCTTCGAGAATAGGAACTGGTTCTGTTGCTGGAAGAGTCTTCTGAATCCCCAGCGTCCTTCTCAGAGGAATCACTTGGCACTGGTCCCTTACCTCTGGGGTGGACCTTTTTCGAGGTGCTCCTCTCAGTGTGGCCACTGACATGACCATGTTTCTAAGTTTCAGGTTCATGCTGCATTTGTCTTTGCAGATCGGATAAACTCTGCAGTAAAATTGCGTTAATTTCTGTCTGCTTTTCTTGTTCTTTAATCATCCTTTCATTGTCGGCCTTGCAACTTTGCAACTCGACCATGAGACTCCTCATAGTCTCAGCTAGATCTGGAGAGGTCCCTATTGCCCTTCTTTCGTCAGACTCTTCGTCTCTATTGTGGGAGCCCTCTCCCACCTCTTGATGAGTCACCATTCTCTGCGTCTGTAAATTCCCGCTTGGGTGCAAAAGACAAACACTGGTTGTTAGTCAATAGTTAGATACATTTTTATAACCCGCGCAAAAATTCATAATTCTTTCACATGCATACACAATCGGGTTCTTATTTTCAAACTTTGATCCTTTGAATATAAAAGGGTTTAAGATAGAGGGTTACTCCTCTTAGGAGTGTTCCGAATGGAGCTTCTGCGCAACTCGTTCATGAGCCCAAGCAGGCCAAGTGCTGTAACCATGCTCTGATACCAATTTGTCACACACCCACTACGGAAATTAAAAGTTTTTGCCCCTTTACTTTTTTTTCTCTGAAGAATAGAATTCCCCGAGTCCCTACTGGACCTGATACAGACCCTGCCATCCCTTAACCACACTCATCTGATCGGCGGTTATGGTCACAGGCCTAACCAGTATGGTGTCCTTTCGCTCTTCGCGACTCGACGCTACCAGAGCGTCGAGTTTTCCGACTTTGATAAACCCTGAAAGGCGATAGTTGACTTCCCTTGGACACTTTTCGCTACTCGTAGCCTCGCAGGTTGAAGCGTCGAGCTCTCGTGCTCTTCTTCTCTGAAGTCCCGAGACGCGAAAGTCAGCGATGGTTTGACTTCCTTTTCGCACTTCTCGCAACTCGCAACCTCGCAAGTTGGGGCGTTGAGCCTTCGTGCTCCTATCTCGCGAACCTCCGAGATGCGAAAGTCAGCGATGGTTTGACTTCCTTTTTTCACTTCTCGCAACTCGCAACCTCGCGAGTTGGGGCGTCGAGCCTTCGAGATGCGAAAGTCAGCGATGGTTTGACTTCCTTTTCGCACTTCTCGCAACTCGCAACCTCGCGAGTTGGGGCGTCGAGCCTTCGTGCTCCTATCTCGCGAACCTCAAAGACGCGAAAGTCAGTGATGGTTTGACTTTCGCTTCGCACTTCTCGCAACTCGCAACCTCGCGAGTTGGGGTGTCGAGCCTTCGTGCTCCTATCTCGCGAACCTCCGAGACGCGAAAGTCAGCGATGGTTTGACTTCCTTTTCGCACTTCTCGCAACTCGCAACCTCGCGAGTTGGGGCGTCGAGCCTTCGTGCTCCTATCTCGCGAACCTCCGAGACGCGAAAGTCAGCGATGGTTTGACTTCCGTTTCGCACTTCTTGCAACTTGCAACCTCGCGAGTTGGGGCGTCGAGCCTTCGTGCTCCTATCTTGCGAACCTCCGAGACGCGAGATCCCGAACTCGGACCTCTTCCAAACTGCACCAACCCTAACCGCCTTGCAACTCTGCATGATCCAACGGTTATATACTGTTCGCCACTTCTATCTCGAAGTGTCTCTGCCGTCCGTTTCTTCTCTCTTCTGCGCGCGTCTGGACGTACATTTTCGACGACCCAGATCTATTTCGCTCCAGCTAATCTAACGGCAGTTGTAGCTCTTCCTCGAGCATGCACTTCTCTTTCTTCTCCTTGGAAGATTTCTTAAGTATCAAAGGTCTCGGCCTTTGCTTCTCCTCTGCGACCTTCGTAGCTATGGCTCTATGCACAAAACGACACTATCCCTCTCGGGCTTCTCTACTCTAAAGCCGTGAAAGATTTTCTCGACCTCTGTGAATTCCTACAGGGTCTGTGCATCTGACCAGGTGTTATCTGTCATGAGCTTCGTCAACTATGAGGGACTTGGGAGCTTTGCGCTCTTTCTCCTGGGGGACAATGACCTAACAAAACTTGTCCAATTGAGCTGAAAATTTGGTCCAAGGGTGTAGGGGGTTTCATGCCATTTATTTTGAGTACCCATACCCCTATCAAAATACCCTAGGACCAAATTTTTACAATTTTACATCAAATTTAATTTAAATTACCATTAATTGGGTAATTTTAATAAATTAAAAAAAACTACTCAGACTTGCCGGAATTCCGCAAGACTCTGGGAGATGTCTAGCATGACCATTTACAACATTCCTAGACCCTAGTCACCCCATGGGCTCGATCATTAGAACGCCTTCCACCACTTTGGAGGATTATTGTGAGTGAAAAACTCAAGGGTAATTAAAAATTACCTGAGGATAAAAAACACTCGATGAAAGGACTTCCCTAATGATAAAGTCCTAGGTAAAAAACTAAAATATGATCCATGTCGACTCATTACATTATTTTCCCACGCAGGGGAGCGGAAATTCCCATTACAAAAAGACGTGTCAGGGGCAAAATATGCCAAGTAGAACCAGAAAGTCTTCAACTTTGATGCACCATCAGGTACATAGCTTCATGGAAAATGGAGTTGACCCCCTAGTCGAAATAGGTGGTCAACAAAATCCACCCAAAAGTTGTGCTAAGCCAAGTAGATTAATGTGGCAAACTTCTAGCAAATTCTGACGGTCGAAAAACAAGTTATGAATGAAAAAGTGTTAGGGTTTCTGCAGCCCTAATGGCTGTAGATGAAGATTTATAACAACAACAAGTACTTAGCCAAATATGATGCCCTAGTGGCTCAACCAAGCATATAGAGCAAATAATTGATTCCAATTTAGACAACCTCCAAATCACGAAATTTCACGTGAATCAATGCAAGATTTTATTTCTCCAATGCAATTATACTAGTGCCTTTAGCTATTAGGTTATGGAGTCAAGTAAATAAAGAGCTAACAATACTATCTCCTTGGGGGTGTAAACCCTCTTACTCCCCAAGGTAAACAAATGCTAGGCTAGGAGATACTAGGAGGGTGTAAACCCTTTTACTTCTAGTAAAACCTTGTGCAACAAATAACTTCTAGACAAAAATGATAGATAATGGTGGGGTTGTAAATCCTTATACTCCCCAAGAAATCTATCAAATTAAACTTGTAACTAAGCAATGAAGCATCAACAAGATAAATCCTTACCTAGTTCAAGAAATGACAAGATAAACCTCCTCTTACCAAGATAAATCCACCACAAATGCTAGAGAAAATCTCCAAGAGAGGTAGCGCACTACTTCTTCCACCAATAGCATAAAGAAACCAAGACAAGAGCACAAGAGAGAAGAGGTTGCCCAAAGAGGGCGCAAATTTCAGCCAAATACTTCTCACAATGGGAGAGTTATGTTATGAAATGAGATTCACATGATCTCTATTTATACAAAAAGTTTAAAACATAGTTTGTCCACATAAACTAGGGTAAAGCATAAGATAAGGGGTCAACAACCTTTATTTTACCCCTTTACACAAATAATAATATTTAATTCATACTTTTGCACATTAGAAACCCTAAAATAAGATGATGTCACCCCTTTAGGGAGACGTTTTGACAGCTTTTCAAGTCGTTGGAGAAGAAGGTGGAGGTCGTTGGGGCTCCTAGAGCCTCCTCTTCATGCACCAAGGTCAATCCATGCCTCCTTAGGAAAATCATGCCAAATGTCAATGAGCAACAACTCCATCACCACCAACCCTAGCCCTAGGTGACGTCAAGCCCCAAAGAGTGACGTTTTACCCCTCCTGGGAAATTTGTTTGGCATGTGAGGGCTAGGTAAGGTCCATCAAGGTGTCTTCTAGGCCTCCAAAGGCAAGTCATCATGATCCAACATGTGGGCCCTTGGCATCCAACCTGTGGGCTTCAAGCCCCATGGAAGCCCAAGCTAGGCTCGTTCCTCCAAAACTATCCACCAAACAAGGTCCTACAAAACAAAAGGGTCAATATAGAGTATAACTACAGCCCTTACAACAAATTTTATTGGTTGTAGCAAATCTTGGATTTTGACCTCAGGGGGATTTGAACCCCAATTCTGCAGAAGTAATTTCCAGCCCACTGAAAATTAATTTTATAGCATATCTGAAGGCTCTAGGGCTCAATAAACACTTATACTCAGCTGCCCTACCCTCCTTAGCCTCAAATCTAGTGATCTAGTGTATTTTTGCACTTGTGGGAGGCCTCAAAAGGCCATTTTCCTTGCTGGTTTCTGCGTTTTACTCTGTTTTGCAGGTCCTAAATAACAAGACAGCGAGGAAATCTCTCATTTCCATCTACTTTGATCAAGGTATTCACATAACAAATCATCCGAAAAGTGGTAAGAACGTTTACCCCTCTCTCTTGTACTTTATTTGGTCATTATTCTTGGAGAGTAAGGGTAAGTTAGCTTGCTGTTTGGTCTCTTTATTTTCTGCAATATCTTTTATTTCAGCAAGCATAGAAACAATTAACTCCTACCTTCACCTAGTATACTTTGTTTAGGCACTGGTCTCATTATTCTTGTGGTGATGTGTTACGTTGCGGGAAGCCTCCCAAAGCCTCTTAGCGTAGGAGTTTGGCTTAAACAAGGAAAATGATAGGTGTTGTGGTGACATTGGACACCTATCCCCTGTGTTTCTACCATAGAAATCCAAGACCTTGCAGGACTGCTAGTTTGGACGGCAACAAGTCTATAAGGCTGTTCCCTGCGGCCATGTATGGAGGTGCAATAAAGAGCTTGGATGGTCACACATTGTTTGGTGGCATGGTAAATACCCTAGAGGCTAGGAGCTAAAGGGACAATCTTCCCTGATTATAGGTATTGATGACTAAAGGAATGACACGGTGCATCATATCCTATATATCCTTTTGCATATCATCTCAAAGATGGATGCTATTATAGATTCATTAAGAAATAGGTCCATGTATCTCTAATTTGTTTGTGGAAATAGTGCATATAATGATCTTGTTTCTTTAACAAATGCTCATTTCTTAATGGCTTGAAAGTTGATTTATAGCATTCTTATTTTGAAGGACATTTCTAGATAGTAAGGCTTCAATTCATGGCATGAAATTGTATATTTGTTGTTAAGACAGATTTACATTAGTTCTGTTAGAGAATTTATTACATTGTAATATTTCTTTCTAGTTGTATCCATTTTTGTAATAGTTTATGACAGTTGCTGCCACATGTAAGGTAAGTTGCAACTTTGGACATATGTCAACTTTGAGCTGTTGTTAATGTAGGGTTTTAATTGATTTTGATACTTGTGTGGACTCTGGAGTACATTAGAACTATATTTCTTGTTCTATATTGTTTTTGTGATACACTTTCTGTTAGAGGCATTTGACTAAATATTCATGTTGATTCATTGAATTGTCTTTTGCAGGTTCAACCCATGGAAAGGAACTTATTTCATTTATGTTACTTTAGCCACACAACTGGCGGTTGTGTTAGTTGTTGCTATTGCAGTATGGGTTGATGAAAGAAACCATTTATCACTGCGAGAATCTTCTTGGAGAAATATATTATTACCAATTTTCTGTTTTGGTGCGTTTTATACATCCACATTTTTCAAAACCATATTTCTAGAAGTACAATCTATGAAAATAACAATATCTATATCCTGTACTTTTTTCATTTATGTTCTTTTAGCCACACTTCTAGCAGTTGTGTTAGTTGTTGTGATCGCAGTATGGGTTGATGAAAGAAATTAATCATTGAGATAATCTTTTAAAAAAAATATTGTTATCAATTTTATGCTTTGGTGCATTTTATACACCCAAAATTTTCGAAACCATATTTCTAGAAGTACCATGTACGAAAATAACAATGTTCTTTACCCTGTACTGTATTGTAGTGTTTCTTGATTCAATCTTGAGTTGTGATCATGTTTTCTTCCTCCCTCCTTTACTTGATTTTTGTGAAACAAGATCATGTGATCTTGCCTCATAGACCCCAGTAGCCCAATGATGTTTAGGCACTAGTCTTATCTTCAACGGTCAAGCACCTTTAAAATAAACTCAAGTTCAAAATCTTTTCATTTAATTGCTGTTTGGCAAATCTGAATTGTATTGTTAGATCATTCATGAAATCAGATGTACTGTTAAGCCTAAAATTTCTCTATCTTTAGCGTCTTTGTTAGGCTTTCTCTGTGTAATAAATTTGGAATTTGCATACGAAAATTACAATAAAAACCAGATTCAAAGTCAACCTAAGAAACCATCCATTTATCATATCTTGTAGGTTCATTTTCTGTTTTAATAAATCTTGAATTTACAGTTGATTATCATAATAAAACCAGATTTAGACTAAGTCTCTTGAAACCCATTTTTGAGTTAGAAAGGAACCAACCTAAGAATGGGAGAGGGTTATTGAGCTGATAGTGGATGACCCCTTCAAGTTTCCTTTAGGTCTTCAGCTTGTGAATTAAGACTTTGATACCTTGGGTGAGGATTTGAGTGGTAACATGGTCCACAAGGTGCATGAACGTGTGTGCAATAAATATCCTCCATGAAGCACATGTGGGTCTCCTCCACACTTGTGACCAACCAATGCCTGAAAAGGTGTGCAATGAAGGCTGCATAATGTTTTGACATAATGGTTTGACCATATGTCATAGCAACCAGGGCAAGGTTGCTCCACATTCAAGGCTTGGTCAAAGCTCTTGGGACCTTCAACAACTTCCCAAAATAGAAGATTCTCCATGTTGCTTTCTCCAATGTGCTACCACTTCCTCAATAAATAATAAAATATGCTCTAGGGTGGTTACAACTCCTCAAAATTCAAATATGTGCAAGTGGATAGATCCAAATATTATCCACTCACCAAGTCAACAAGAAGCCCAATGAATTCCAAGGCCAAGGGGATGTCCCCTTCACTCGAGAAAAAAAATAATAAAATATGATGATCTGCCTCAACATGTGTGCCAATGAAGGGGTGCGCTCCATCAAAGTGTTGTACCGTGTAATATAAGATGTTCTCCCTAGCTAAGTCCCACCATGGTACCGAGATAATAACAAAACATTAGGCTCAACCATAGGTTTGAACCTAGGCCACACCACCACAAAGGGACTAATACATCAATAATACATCATTAAGCCTTAGAAAATGCTAGATCACCATGAAAACATATGTAGTAGCCTCCCTTCTAACTCAAACTTAGGAAATAATCGACATCAACAATTGTACTCACATCATCAAATACATACCCCCCCTGATGTCTAGAAATGTTACAATGTTATGTCACCTCGGGAAATCCAACCATGGAAAATTGTATCACCACATCACATCAACACCATAGGAAAGAGACATAATAAAAGTGCTAGTTCCATCAAACATCAAGTATGTACCCACCACACATTCAACAAAAAGGGACCATATAGAACACCCCCTCCTAGTAACAAACCAATATCATAACACCATCATACATAGTTACTAGGATGCTCCAAAAGATATGACAGATGAAGTAGCAAGCATCATATGTCAAGAGAGTGATCCATCAAGAAAAGATATGAAAGTAGCACCAAGCCATAAGATGACTATCAACCATGACCATCCATAATAGAGAAGAGTGAATCTCCTCCACCAAAGATCTCCATCAAATAATCCACTGTCAAGAAGAGAAGAGGCTCCATGAAGGTGTGTACTCCCAAATCCATTCCAATGCTCCAAAGGTACCAGCTGCAAAGTTCAAACTCCATCAATGTGATGAAAATCACAATGTGAAACCTCATACAATATGTGGTGTAACAGTTTGCATTGTATTCCAAGTAAAAATTGTTGTCTAGGGGCACATTAATCTATTTGTATATATGTACTTTATGTGTGAATGATGATTAGGCAATTTCAGCTCTGCAGATAGGAAGCTGACTTAGAAAAATGATGGTTGGTAGTGACTGATAATTATGTCCATCCAAATTGGAATATATATTATTGAATTTCATGGTTTTATACTAAATTTTCATACCCGCACTAGCAATTGCAGTGTTGGAGTGTGTATTACCATATTTGAAGTAGTTTTTAAGAATCAAGACCCCCTATGATACACAAATGAAACACGTTCTTGCTAATGGTAAGAAAGGGGCTTTAGATGTAGGAGCTGTTCTAATTTTACCTGAGGGTTTTGAATTAGCCCCTTTGGATATGATATCATATTTGTGTTATTTTGAGAGATTGCATGTATTGCAGGCTACAGTGATCAATATAGAAACAATTGAGTTAGTAGCATATATAATATGTTGTATGTAGTTTATGCTTAGTTACCTCATCAATTGATCTGGTCGCTTTTTGTTGTTGTAGGAAATGGTACTCAACTCAGGAATATTTCCATCTTATTGCCTTCTCTTCAGTTGTTGGTGGGTGCCAGTCACCCATCTTGGGTCTCTTTCCCATTGTTTATGTGTAGCTGCATTGGTCTGCTTCATTGGTGTTTGAAAACCAATATGTGTGATCTATCTTGGTGAGCACAGACTGCCACATGCTCCTATTCCCCTTCTGCATTCAAATAAACAACCGGTGATCTTTCACCAGCATTATTTTTTCAGTCAGTGCATGAGATTTTGTTATTAAGCATCAAGATTTACATGATGATTTGTGTTATTGTAAAGGTGTCGGAGGCTGATCCTATCATATACCGCATTGAACATTCTCCTGCTATATTCATACCAGCTCCCAATTCATTTTCCATCACGAATTTCAACAGCAGCTGAGTATATGGGTCTCTATAAAGCATCAAAGGACATGGGATGGCCAGAAATTATTTATGGAGTTTCCCTTCTGACATTCTATATTTTGGTAAAACTTATTTAAATTATTTAAAAAAAATTTGAAAATGCCTATTATTTATAATCTTGAAATAATCCTGTTCGGGTTTCTAGATTAAAATAGTTTCAAATAGATATTTTCTGAGCGTTTTAGCTTGTTAAGAAAGTGGGGATTTAATTTTGTTTAAATATTAAAGTTTGCTGGTGGCAAAAAATGGCCAGTGGAACTATTAAAATACAACAATAAACAATGGTAATGTGAAGGCATCTCCGTAAGAACTGAAAAGACGTAGAAGAGTACAAGGAGAATGCTGAAATAGGTAACACTGAGCCCTAGTGAGCCCAAAAGAATAAAATGGGCAAGCTGTCGATGGGTGCCAAGGAATAAGCGCATACAAATGATGCAGTTAACCATTAGTTCTTCTAACATCCAAGACTGAGAAGACATGTGTAATGAGATTCCCTCTGTTCACAATTTGTGCTGCCTGGCAGATCTAGAGGTCTAAGGTTGGGGACCAAGCCTTCTTTCATCTGACTGGGCCAAAGTTGAGTGATCCTAATAAATTATGCTACAATGCATGATTTGTTGTAAGTGGATAGTGCCATAGGGGATCATTTAGGTGGAGTTTGGTGCACAACTTATGTGCCTTGAGACAATTTTCAGATTGGTCTCCTTTCTCCGTAGGATATGATCTCTAGTGATGTAGCTTTGAGTAGAGCGATACCTTTTCTTGGCTCTTGGCTCCTCAAAGGAGATTGCTTTTGTTTCTGTAGGCATCCCCCTAGAATGACGACGATGTTGGTTCTCTGAGGCATCTTTGCTTATTCAATCTATTGGCCTCTGCCCCATTTTGGGTACTCTCTTGATGCTCCTGGTCATTTTCTAACCTCCAAGCAGAAGTTGAACAAGGTGATAGAGAAGACGTTTATAGACAGTACATATAGGACACCTCGATTGCCCCACCAAGGACCTTGTCCTAAGATGGCTTTCTATTTTGAGCATTTCATGTAGTTGAGAGATGGCCTTGTTATCACACAATCTATACTTGCCCAAAGCATTAAGGCAAGTAGGCCTATATTGACGTAAAACGGAGGTAATCCTATCACTGTCACCCCAATAAAACACCTCTTTCTATTTAGGAGGAGAAAACACTCACTCCAAGGGAGACGTCCCAAGACCTAGTTGGTTGATGAAGGATAAAAAGACCAGGTAAAAACCCACCCCTCTCTCTAGGTCGCTCAAGGAAAGAAGTCACTTGGTGTGGTTTAAATGGGCAAGGAGAAAAGCTCAAGGTGATTGGTACCTGCCATTTACCAATGAAACAACAAACGTTAGCAGCAATCAATGATATCGATGTTTCAAATTAGTGACTTCAATATAGAAATATGCTACTAAAACACTAAAAGATGAAATGTATAGCAGCAGCAAATATGTCCAGAAATTGCAAGCTATGATGACAAAAAATGATATAAAGATTTTTCAATTTTGATAGTACTTTGTCACTCACAATTTCAAGATTTAAAACAAGTCAATAAGTGACTTGAATAAGCTGTCAAAACACTTGTAACGACAGTAAAATAATAATGATGACAGCAGCAAAACCACTTCAGAAAAGTACTTAGTTTAGGCAATTTAGACAAACACTTTAGTATATATTGATAGTAACTTGCCTAATACAAATGCTGGGTGGTTTTATGGACAGTTTAAGGGCTGTTAAGGGGCTGCAATGATGGCTGTAACCGTGGTTACAACAACAGCAACAGCCTTTCAACAACTTCAGAATTTTGCACTTAGAACAATAGCAAAAGGAAGACTAGAGCCTTGGGATGATAGCACCTAGGCTAGTGCAAATTTCTGGGTTAGTTTTAGAGGTTAGTATGCTGATTAGGGCTGCTAAATAAAGGCTGTAACAG
>ML864635.1:1427-22395 GCA_009831015.1 Picea engelmannii | reverse complement strand
TTATAATCTTTGTGATGCATTCATGAGTTAGTACATCACGATCGAGTTGGTTAATAATAATAACTAGAGTGAATGAGTAATTACATTCATGTTATGAATTTGTATATGATGTGAAATTGAATGCCATATGAGAGAGCCATGTTTGAGACAACAGTGTGTAAAAATTGGTAAATGACTATATCAATGCATAAGCATCCAATGGTGTTCCTACTTGTAATCAATGTTTTGGATTGCCACCACTTTTCCAACACTGAAGAGCATTAAAGGATTATATTCCTAGTGTTGTGTTTTGGTGTAGAAGGAAGGTAGAAAAATGGTCGAACAAGTAATATGGAAGTGTCTGGATGATGTATATATGTGTTGACTAGGTCCTCCAACCTATCTTGGTAAAACATACAAGCTTGAATTATGCTAAGTTTGACTCAATGAGAGGATGCACTGAGTAAATATGCATAAATAAACTATGAAATCATACAAATAATGATTGTACAATTATGATTTGTGTTGGTACATATGCTTGATGCATTGAGTGGATGCATGCTTGTAATGCATATATAATGAATGATAGTTTCATTTCAATTGATGTGATATACAAGTGGAAGTGATTGAATTATAAACGTGTTATAATTGTGAGATAACTTTTGGGGTTGTTGTAAATGTTGTAATGAAAGAATTGTATGCATGAATACTTACAATTGTTTTGTTTATTGAAAGTTCATATTGTAGGTAGAATTGTCTTGGATATGGCAATGAGTGTAAGTCCATAATGAAGACTAGGTGATACCACCTGAATAATTCGAACCTTATGAGAAGAATCTCATACTTGTGAAATCTAAGTTCTACATGAAACAGGTTTGAAACAAAAAATTTCTAATTGAAAATATTATGATGATATGTCATGTAAACTATATGTACATGATATAGGTGAGATAATGGATCTGCCTAGGAAAGACATATGATGGTTGTTGAAGCTAGAAAGCATAGAGAGAATTCCACTATAGTGACACTAGAACCCTATGATATATGCCTTGATCGTCGTTGAAGTGTGCTATGCTATGTTAGAGAAATCTAGTGGGATGCCCTAGCAGTAAGACTCTATAAGTCTATGATCTTATTATGCAAGAAAGCCTTGGAAAATGATGGATTTCCTAAGGGAATGTTTAGAAGAGAAGGGGATGCTTGAGCCCATAGGGTGAGTGACTCCAAGGAAGAGGTGACTTGAATGAATATATTGTGAGAGATTCATGTTACATGCTAGTTGGTTTTATGAGTGGATTATATACATTGGGTGTGTCCGAGAAAATAATGAGTCAAGTATTTCCTGTGGCATCCATATTAAGTAAGTACATATTCATACATATAAGTATTGGGATCATTTGCATTTTTAATCTTATGTTATGAATATATATGATTTAACTATGAATGTGAAATTTCTATGAATGGAATAATTGATGCTTAAAATGGCTATGAAATTCATGTTTTTTATATTATGATTATTTTAGGCATGTGTTGGGATGATAAAGGTCTTGGAAGTGTTCCAAGATAGTAAATAAATTATTGGACATTATTTTCCAATATAACCGACATCGAGACAAAGTGGCCATGAAAAGAATGGCATTGCAGGTGCAACTGAAGAATGAAGACATGTAACCTTGTTGAAAAGAAGAGAACACCAAGGAAAATATTATTATAAGGGAAGGGGAATGTAATATCATGGTCTCAATTCTTTGAACTTGATTTTGTTTATATTGTAATTATGTTTTTCATTATTAGGTTTTTCTTCATGCCATGAGGTAGACTTACCATGGGGATTTTAAAAACATTTAAAGATGATCGTTGTGAACATAATGAAAGGTTCCAAGGCTGGCTGGTGGGAGAAAACACCGATAGGGATATGAGTCCACCAGAGGGGAAAGGTAAGGGGGTATAAGGGGGGAATTGACCTATGTATCATGGTTACTACTATATCCTATCTACAACCTATTTCATGTGATTTTCCTATTAATATTCTATACTAATGTTTATGATATTATAATTATGAGCCTAGATAAATGATTAATTACTTTAACTAATTATTTCCTATCCTTAAGTACCTACCTCGTATATTGAAGCAACTAATCCCTATATTCATGAAATCAAGGAGATTTCAACTAAGACTCTTGATCCCAATCATTAAGGAAGCGAAAGACTTGGATTAGGAATCTTCCTTTCCCTCTCCTTCATTCATGCAAGAAATAAGTTTCTAATTAGGAAGAGCAGGTTGAGAAAAAAGTGACTTCTTGAGGAGAGAATAGTGTTCTTGATGAAAAAAGAGCAACCCAAATATCATAGGATCCATGGAGAGATGAAAGAGGCACTATCATGTGTAATTAGTCACCAAGATAGAGTAGGGAAGAACTTTCTTCAACCTCTACACTTTTGTTGTCTTTATGGGTTGTTTTGGAAGCCCTTGGTAAAGACAAGAGTGAGTTGGGAGCTTAGACAACTCTTCTTCTCCCTGGTGCTCTCATAGCCCAATACAGGGGCTGTTGAAATTTTGGTATGCTCGTTTAACCATCAACAATGTCACATCATTGTAACCCAACCATATGCATTCACATATGCCACTCCTGAGCACAATATCCTTTTCTTAGATAGAATGATTCCTGAAAGTCCACACTAGAAACAACAGATAAAACCTAACCAAAAAAACCCTATTGTAGTAGCAACAAAATACCAATAAAGTGTACCTTTACCAAGAGAATCACACAAGAAAAAGATACCATAAATACTTGCGCCCTAACTGCCACTGCTGCTCCTTAGACTTGTGCCCTAGCTACTGCTGTTACACATCCTTAGACTTGTGCATTGTTTCTRAGTGTGTGAGAGAGTGTCCAAATGAGATAAGGTGTCACCTTATCTATTCTTATTCTGCCAGTGAAATTTTCCCACATGGTTGACCCATCGTTTTTGGAAAATATAATTTACTTTGACTTTTTCTAGTAGGGMTGAATTATTTTTCTGGGGTTTTCTATTTCTTTATTATTATTCTCCTTGGGTCAAATTCTCTTATGGTTTTCACACATATTTTTAATGGTTCTCTTACTTCTAGAATATTTTATTCTAAGTACAAAGGTTACACTTGGAGGTTAATTCTCCCACAACTACCAAAACATCAACACTCCCTCTTAGCTAGGGAGGTATTAACTACGATGTTCTTCATGTAATGGTCTCAAACACATCCATCCATCTCACACGACATGTGAAATAATCACATGGTCTTGCAGACCAATCTAGAGGTAGCATCACCATAGCCACACATGTTATCTCGTGATCAAACATATCATGTCTCAAGTAGCATGTCCACATGACCATCTCATGATCAAACATATCATGTAACAAGTATCACCATCATAGCCACACAGGCTCTGTCATAGTCACACACACATACTATCTGATGGTCATGTCACGATCATGCATCTGAGGTCTCATCATCCTTTCGGGATTTATGTCATCACGGGGCTTCAAATCGCCAAATCACACATAATATAGCATCTAGTTCATACAAAACTAGTAACTGGCCAGCTCACACAAAATCTGGCATCTAGTTCATACAAAACTAGTAACTCACCAGCTCACACATAATCTGGAATCTAGTTCATACATAACTAGTAACATAACCAGACTATTTCACTAGAGTAACAAGATCTCAATGTACTATAATATTTCACTGGAGTAGTTATGCGTACCCAACTATTTCATTGGAGTAGCAATATCTTAGCGTACCAGACTATTTCACCAGAGTAACTACGCGTACCAGACTATGTCACTGGAGTAGAAATATCTCAACGTACCTGACTATTTCACTAGAGTAGCTATGCGTACCGAATTATTTCACTAGAGTAGCAATATCTCAGCGTACCATACTATTTCACTGGAGTATCTATGCATACCAGACTATTTCACAAGAGTAGAAACATGTCAACGTACCAGACTATTTCATTGGAGTAGCTATGCGTACTAGACTATTTCACTAGAGTAGCAATATCTCAGTGTACCAGACTATTTCACTGGAGTAGCTATGCGTACCAGAATATTTCACTAGAGTAGAAATATCTCAATGTAACAAACTATTTCACTAGAGTAGCAATATCTCAACGTACCAGACTATTTCATTGGAGTAGAAATATACCAAACTATTTCATTGGAGTACCTGCATACTAGAATATTTCACTGGAGTAACAAATATCCAACACACTAGGTTGGTCCTCTAGCTATCCTGGAGGCATGCCCTCCCCGAAGGATCTGCGTGAAACATCCAACCACAAAAACCAATTGGGACTCCTTAGCTAGGAAAACACACTCTCCCCGAAGGATCTGCGTACACATCATCCTGACTGGTGCCACAATTAGTGTCTGGGCATGAAGACTTGTTTTCCACATTATACCAGGTTGTTATCTGAAGTGGCATGTGTAACACATCATACCCTATCACAAGGGTGTGTCCTTCTAGGCCACACCAAGCTTGTCCCTGAAGTACTCAAAATTCACCCTTGACAGAGGCTTGGTTAACACATCTGCTATCTTCTCATCTGTAGGGACATACTGGAGCTTCACAACTCCCTTCTACACCATATCTCTGATATAATGGTACCTAATATCAATATTCTTGGACTTGTCATGAAACACTGGGTTCTCCAACAAATTTACACAACTTTGGTTGTCACACTAGATACAAGTCGCCTCTAACTCGAGATCAAACAATCCTGCAAGCAACTTCCAAAGCCACACTACTTCACTACTGAACCATGAGATCATAGCTGATCCCAAACTGAAGCAACATCCAGATGTACTCATCCAGTCTGTGACACTACTGAATCAATCTGAATCAATATAGCCTTGCAGAATTATCTCATGATTTGATACATATTTGATTCCATATTCAATTGTACCTTTAAGGTACCTCATCACATGTTTTGCTGCAATCAAGTGAACACATCTCAACACAACCATTTACTAACTCAATGTGTTCACCAAAAAACATATATCTGGCCTTGTGTTCATTAAGTACATCAATAAACCAATTATCTGTCTATACATGGTGGCATCCACAGTCTCTGAAAATGTATCACTCAATAACTTTAGATTCATCACCATCGGTGCAGGAAACCAATCCCAGGATCATCAAAATAACTATCTAGCATATCCTGCCCTAGGTTCCTTCTTAATCCTGTACAAATATTTCTTCAATATGCATACATGAGACTCCTTCTCATGTATCATGTGGCTGCTCTATGTACAGTTCTTTTGGCCACTGGAGCAAGTTTCTCGTCATAATCTTCTTTCTCTTGCTAGGAGAATCTTCTGGCCACAAATCAAGCTTCATACATATCTATACTATTATCTACACATGCTTGATCTTGTAGATCAATTTTGGAAGTCACCATTGACTTCCCTTATGGTCTCAAAACCAAGGAAAAATATATCCCAGTCCTTCTGACTGGATTCCTCCTCTATCACTGAAACAAGGGAATCTTCCCAGGAGGTCTCATATCTCCTCAAAGCCTCTGAAGCTTCGATCTAGCCTCCTCAACTCATGGAACTTGTCTGTCAATATTGGAAGACGTCTCTCTCTCCCATCTGAATACGAGGATGGATACTTTCTGAATGAAAGTCTCTAAGCCATTGACTCTCTCTAAGATCAGGATCACTCTGAGTCTCCATGCTCTCTCTGAAGCTTGATTCCCTCTGATTATATATAATATTTGGAGCCATCTGCTCCCTCTGTGTGTGATGATTTCCTATGAAGTCTCCTATGAATAATGATGGGGAGGGTGCTTCTCCCTAATGGATCATGAGGGTTGAATCCCTCTAAATTCTAACTCCTTTTGAGATGGTACTTGGTGGGGTCATCTACCTCACCACTAGTGGAGCCATCTGCTCCTCATGATATGGATTATCAATGCTATATATCTTTACATCCTACAAAGTGTCACGGGACCATGCTGGTCTCTTCTTGGTTACTGCAATGATTCTAGGTAGGCCCATATGGCTCTACTAACTCTTCCTAATGATCTGAAAGGTGATCAACTATACTAGAGGGATATGTTTGGTCATATTTGGAGCCTTGTTCTCCTTACAATCAATATCCATGTGAGATACTCTGTATCTCACAAAAGTACCCTTCTTTCCAGAAGGCTTTAAGTTCGTTCTCTTTTTCTTCGGTACAAGGATGTATACAATCATGTGTATAACTTCTTATCTGTATAGTCTGCTCCATGTATCCAACTAGATACCATATAATATGTTGCCTCCTGCAACCGTCACTATAACGTCCCTCTGATTTATCACCCGTGACATGCCTAGAACAACAAGGGAAAACAATAGACAAGAATAATTCTCTTATAATAATAATAAGAACAATAATGAGACCAATCATCACAATAGCTCCTTCTCAGAGCTATCACTTGTGACTTGCCTAGAACAAGAGTCAAAATAAAAATGCAATAATAAGAAATAGGAACAAAACTCTTCTAGTGTTGTGACCAATCATTCCTCCATGGTAACCTGCTCGAGACAAGAGCAACAAGAGCAGAATTATTTCCAATATAATAGCATTTTCATAAGAACATATCTATGTTAACAAGAATGAAAGACAATTTCATGGTAATCATCATAGAATTACCAAGGTGACCTGCCTGGAAGCGAAACAAGAAATATCTCCTAGAGGAGATGTTAGTTCATCTTGCAACAAATACAATACGAATTTATATCAATATTACTCACATGCTTCCAAGTATTCATTGTATCTAGCAGTAATATGACCTTTCAAAGATTTTTGTCACAACCATAGTGTTTACTTGTAATGTAGCAATTATCAAATTTGATATGTGCAAATTGGAGACTTATCAATTCAATGAAACCTGGAACCTGGAGTCTTATATTCAAGAATGAGTGTTGTTGATTTTCTTCTGAGTCTCCTTCACTCAATATGACTCCTAGAGGAGATGTTAGTTCATCTTGCAACAAATACAATAAGCATTTATATCAATAGTACTCACATGCTACCAAGTATTCATTGTATCTAGTAGTAATATGACCTTTCAAAGATTGTTGTCACAACTATAGTGTTTACTTATAATGTAGTGATTATCAAAGCTGATATGTGCAAATTGGAGACTTATCAATTCAATCAAAACTAGAACGTAGAGTCTTATATTCAAGAATGAGTGTTGTTTCTTTTCTTCTGAGTCTCCTTCACTCATTATGACAAGTATTCTCTCCAACCTATCCCTTGTACTAAGACAATATGATTTCTTGACATAAATCTGAGTTAGAGAATATTATACAATTAAACTCTAAAATCTCAACCTCAATCAATCTAAACTTTGACTAAGGTTAGCCTATAAATTTAACTTTGACTAGAAATAATCATAACTTTAATAGATAAACATGCAACCTAGATGTTCATAAGATCACAATAATGACATAACAACTAGAGGCATATCAAAACAATCAAACATGGAGTGCGTTGTTGATCTGAATGTGCTAGATCTGAGATCCCTTTGGATCTACAATTTTTTCTTGGACAAAAGATCCCTTCTCCTACAAATACCCTTAATATAATGATACATGTTAAACAGATACAAGTACATACCTTCAGTAGGAACGACAAGCAACGATGAATCCTAAAACTTCAAATTGCTCCAACTAATTTGGGTTAGGGTTTGTTGTTGTAGACTAGAGAAACTGCAATTGGTATTGCAACTAGTGCTATAAATGGCACTGGAATTGGTGCTGCAATTGGCACAACACAACTAAAAATGAAATTGGTACTGTAACTGCAAGTGAAACTGGCACTGGAGACCTAGGGTTTTATGAGGAAACCCTATTTTTTTTTTAATTTCAGAATATTGAAGATTTGATCCAGGAGAAAGATGCACCCTACTTAGGTGACCTTCTTGATGGGTTTGGTAAGTGCTCAACGAGATTGATAGTGGGGGAAACTAAGTATGTTCCTTCCAATGATTATACTGTTACGAAGGAAACTAGCTCTGACACCATGTTAAAATTTTTCTATGCTCATTTAACCATATACAATGTCACGTCATTGTCACCCAACCATAGTCATTCACATATGCCACCCCCAGGCACAATAACCTTTTCTTTGATAGAATGATTCTGGAAATTACACACTAGAAACAACACATAAAACCTAACCAGAAACACCACTATTGTAGTAGAAACACAATACCAATAAAGCGTACCTTTACCAAGAGAAGTGCACAAGAAGAAGATACCAAAAAGACTTGCTCCCTAGCTGCCACTGCCGCTCCTTAGACTTGCGCCCTAGCTATTGTTTATGCACCTCCTTAGACTTGCACAGTGTTTCAGACTGTGTGTGAGAGTGTCCAAATGAGCTAAGACATAACCTTATTTATACTTATTCTTCCAATGAAATTTTCCCACAGGGTTAACTCGTATTTTATGGAAAATACAATTTACTTTGACTTTTTCTGGTAGGGTCGACTTCTTTTTCTGGGGTTTTCTATTTCTTTATTATTATTCTCCTTGGGCTGACTTCTATTATGGTTTTCACACATCTGTTTAATGCTTCTCTTAATTTTGGAATATTCTATTCTAAGTACAAAGGTTACACTTGGAGGTTAATACCTACCACATCTACCAAAACATCCATAGGGGTGACATCCACAAAGGATTTGCCTTTGGTTGGGAGGAAAATGGTTCAACCATAGTTAGTTTCCTTGGAGCTTATTTTATGAAAGATAAGTGGAGAAACACATGCTCAGTCTAAAGGAAAACCCTGAGTTAGACACTAACCAAGATAAATTTTACAAAAAGAAGTTGCCTCCAACAAAAATCCCTTTTGATAAAATGGATCAAGATTCCATGGATATGGAGACACCCTGTAGAAGATTGCAAAGAGACTTACAAATCAATTTGTTGATTTGAAACAAAATTCCAGGGAAGGTACATACACTAGAAAGTTTTTCAAAACTCCCTTAAAAAATACCCCCCCTCCTACAAAAAGACTACTCCACCTATTGATGTGATTAATATGGAATATTTCATCAATATGTTTAAATCTCTAGCCTCTAGTGGTGAAGCCTCTTCAGGAAGGCAAGATGAAGAAGAAAGGGAAGAGGAAATTGAAAAGGAATATCAATATGGGGATGCAAAAGATACCTCTGGAGAAGAAGTCAATTCATTTTGGGACATTTCTTACAACTTATTAGGAGAAGATGAAGATGATAATATTGAAGAATTTTATTTATCTCATAATGCTTACAATACCAGGAGAAAAGGATTACCTACAACATCAAATTCCGCTTCCACTTCTAAGACCATGAATAAATCATTAACTACTCACAAATATACTTCCACCACAACAATATCTTCATCTTCCTTTGTTTTGAATAACCCAGAGTATGATTTTCTAGAATATTTGAAGAAAACTAAAGCTAATATTTCTTTGTTTGGGATTTTGAAGTTACCACAAATACATGAATTTTTTATTAAGGATCTGCAAGGATAATCTTTGGGTAAAATAAAAGATACTGATGATGGGGGGGGAAAAGAAAATGGAAAATCTATCCATAGTGCATATTTTGGGAAGAAAGTTGTTAAGAAACAATCTTTTGTTGATGTTTCTCTGATTGATAAGAGGTCAAAATCTACCACGCTTTCTTTCCTCTTGACATATGAAATCTTTAACATAAATTTGCACAATGATATGGTTGATTCATGTGCTTCATCCAATAT
The DNA here is from genome assembly GCA_009831015.1 of Picea engelmannii. NCBI lineage: Eukaryota > Viridiplantae > Streptophyta > Pinopsida > Pinales > Pinaceae > Picea > Picea engelmannii. The sequence continues at coordinate 12,633 of ML864635.1, read as the reverse complement.
AATTCCCTATATAATATGTCATAAATTAAATTCTAAAGCTGAAAAAAGTGACATTCAGATTGTGCAATTGGATAGGTCATCTATGAAGGTTATAAGGGAGATCAATAATGTCCTAATAATATTGGCCTATAACCCTAAATTTCACCAACTCATTAACATTATTGTGGTGGACATTCCAGAATCATATGGCCTACTCTTAAGCAAATATGGGTTAGAGAAATTAAATGGATATTTTGCTACTGACTGGTCACATTTATAGTTACATGATAATGGGCAACAAAATAAGATTAGGGTATATCCTGAGAGATACATGAAACATACTATTATAGATCTCAATGACCCTAATGAGCTTGTGATGTTTAATCATTCAATCATGGGGAACTATTGCTTAGACACTTTTGGAGATTTTGCTACAGTTAGATCTTTATATGAGGAATCAAACAAACAATATGAAATCCTTCATTGCACTCATATTGTTGAGCCTAATTGTAACATAGTAGATAGGAGAGATACTAACTCAGATGTACACACTAACTCAAATGTAGAGACTAACTTAAAGATAGATACTAACTTAGATCTAAATGATAACATTTGGACTTTATTTTTTGATGGATCCAAGTCTAATGAGGGTCAAGGTGCTGATTGTATCCTCAAAGAACCAAAAGGTGAGAAAATATCAATAACATGCAGATTGGAATTTGAATGTACTAACAATACTACTGAGTATGAAGCCTTGGTTCAGGGGTTAGGAAAGGCAGTTGACATGTAGGTAAAATTATTAAATGTTTTTGGTGACTTTGAAATAATCATAAGATAGGTTTGTAATACTATCCATTGTGTTTCTATCCACCTCAAACATTATCAACAAGAGGTATTGGATATGGTAAATAATTTTGACACTTTTAACAATAGTTATTCCTCGACCTCTAAATTTTGATGCTGATCTTTTAGCCGATGTAGCTTCTAGGTTACTTCCATTAGAAAGACTAAGGTATAACACTTTTTCTGTGGAATTGTTATACATGCCCTCGATACCTAACAACATAACCAATTGGAGGGTGTTTTATGATGATCAACAGATCATCAATTTCCTTACAATGAATAATTATTTTAAAGATTCTTCCATTGATGAAGTACAACATGATCAAGCCTTGAATAGTCAAACAAAACATCCTATAGATAAAACATTTGAAGATTAAGAAACCTCAGTGAATTATATTCCAAAGTCTATGGTGACATTGGAAAACTTGTATGATCTTCAAGACAAATTCAAGGTGACCAACTGTAAAACTAACATTTCATATATGTAGTATGAGATGATTAATTTTGGAACATATAAGAATCCTTATACTGTCAACCTTGGGACCAATTGCTCTCTTCTAGAAATACATTCCATTATCAAATTGTTCAGACAATATAAAGAAATATTTGCTTGGACATATGATTATCTTAAAACTTTTGACGTTAAGATCATCCAACATGTCATTCCATTGAATCTTGATATAAAACCCTTTTCAACAAAAATTGAAGAAAATGCATCCCAATCTAAAACCTGTAGTGGAAGGAGAAATGAATAAGTTACTTGTTGCCAATACTATTTTCCCTATAAGACACACACAATGCATAGCCAATTTAGTCCATGTGAGAAAAAAAATGGAGATATGAGATTATGTGTGGATTTAAGGAATTTGAATAGAGCATCTACAAAGGATAACTACCCTATTCCTCCTATGGAGAAGATTCTATAGCATGTTTCTGGATCTAATATGCTATCACTATTATATGGTTTCTCAATATACAATCAAGTCCTAGTATCTCATGATGATCAACTGAAGAGTGCCTTCAGAACCAAATGGGGAACATATCCTTACAGAAAAATGCCATTTGGATTGATAAATGTTGGTGCTACTTTTCAATAAGCAATGGATATTTCCTTCCAAGGACTTATTGGAAAATCTATTGTTGTATATCTAGATGATGTAACTATTTTCTATAAAAATAGAAGAGATCATGTCAGCTACCTTAGATAGATTTTTAATAGATGCAAGAGGTATGCCATTTCTCTTAATCCTAAGAAGTATATATTTACAGTTTATGAAGGAAAATTTCTAGGGTTCATTGTATAAAAATAATGTATTATGATCAAACCTAAGAGAATATAAGCCATTTATAAGATAGCCTTCCCACACAACAAGAAATCTATGCAATCATTTCTGGGAAAAATTAACATTGTGCACAGATTTGTCCCTAGTTTTTCTGAGATTGTTAAATCCCTCCAAGACATTGCATAATTTAAATGGGGATCAAAAGAAAAAGAATCCTTTATACAGATTAGGGAAGAGATAAAAAAAGATCTAGCTTTAATGAGCCTCGATTTTGATAAATATTTCATATTATACACATTTGCTTCTGACACTACATTTGCAGTAGTACTTGCTCAGAAAAGTGATGAAGGGAATGAATTCCCAATCACATTTATGTATTCAGGACTGTAGGGGGTAGAGTAGAACTATCCTGAAGTGGATAAACAAGTCTATGTTGTGTTCAAAGTTGTTAATCACTTCAGGCCTTACATTTTGAAATCGACAACCAAGGTTATGGTGCCTTACCTTGCAGTTAGAAATCTACTGGTGCATAAATGTTTAGGAGAAAAAAGAGCTCATTGGGTGACTACATTATGAGAATATGACTTAGAAATTAAACCTGCCAAAATTGTGGAAGGGAAAGGAATTTGCAAACTTGCAGAAGAGTCTAAAGAGGCACAAGAAGATGAAGAGGGATGGTATGATGAGGTGTCTTTGATTGAAAATGAGGTTTTCTACATTCCCACCCCTATTGATTTCTATTATTATGATAGGAAGTACTACTTGACCCATGGTAGTGCCCCCCCAATATATGGAACCACTAAAAACAAGAGTTCTTATATTGAAATATGCTCAATACTAACTAATCAATGGGATTCTTTTCAGGAAAAACTATGATGATGTCCTATTGAGATGCTTGGAAAAATCAGATGCAGAAAAGGTTCTCTATGAATTGCATGATGGTCCTGCTGGAGGTCATTTTGGAGGGGACACTAGTGCACACAAAGTTATAAAAATAAGGTATTATTGGTCAATCATGCTTAAATATGCCCATGCCTATTTCGGGAAATGTGAAGTCTATCAGAAGTCAACTCGAAGAGAGAAGCAACATGCATTCCCTCTACAACATATTTTAGTTGACATTCCTTTTCAACAATGGGATTTAGATATTATTGTTGAGTTCAATCCAAATTCCTCTCAACTCCACAAATATATACTAACAAAAACATACTACTTTACAAGTTCAATAGAAGTTGTGCCTTTGAATATAGTAAATGAAAATCATGTGATATCTTCCCTTGAATCCCATATCATTACCAGGTTTGGCGTCCCTCATTCTCTAGTATTTGATAACGAAAAATATTTTTCATAATTGAAATTGATTGAATTTGCTCTTGAAAGAAATATTAAGATCAAATATGCTGCCAACTATTACCCTTAAGGAAGAGGTCTTGCAACATCAACTAATAAAAACCTGATCCAATTTCTTAAAAACACTGTGATTAATCATCAGAGGAGTTGGCATCTAGCTTTGCCCAATTCTCTTTTGGTTGAAAGGGTGACACCAAAGGCATCCTTAGGGAATTCTCATTTCCTCCTAGTCTATGGTAAAGAGGCTATTCTACCTACCAATATATTTTTTCTTTCCCTACAACTATCTTAGTCCACTCAAGAAAGAAATTGTCTAGTTATGCAACAAAGGTTGGATACTCTTCTTAAACTAGAGGAGGAAAGAGAAAACACAAAGAGAAAGTTAGAACACCATCAGAAGCTAGTCAAATGTTGGTTATATACAATTACTATTGGAAATAAGGATTTTCAAGTTGTGGGCCTAGTTATAAAATGGACAAAGCCAATGAGCTTAAAGGGAAACATACTAAGTTTCAACAATTGTGACTTCATATGTACCAAATTCATGAAATAATTAGACCTGAGACCTTTAAGCTCACTATTTTGGAAGGGGATATTGAGAAACTCCCTATCAACAGTCAGATCCTAAAAAGTATTTTCCATGATCACCTTTGGTGATGTAGTCTTGTACATAGTAACTTTCTTTTCATGTTGTTTTCTTTTGGAAATTTTATTTTTCTATTAGAATGCATCTATACAATTTCAATTTTTTATTCTCTTTCATTTGATTTGATTGATTTTTCTTCAGCATACAATTAGAACATATGTTTCTCATCGAGATCATGAGACAACATTATAATGATTTTCCTAAAGTTTGCTTTCCACAAGCCTATCAGGAACACCTTTGCGGAATGTTCCTGTTGAAATGGAAAATTAACCTTGTATCGTGATCTTCCCGCAAAACGTTTTCCGTGAGCCTTATTCCAACAACATTACTCATACTATACCTTTCCTTCCCATTGAAATCTTGAATTTGAACGCATTCATTATAGAATGATAGGTTGACAAGGCACTAGCTATAGACCTGATTGACTAGATGCAATAGTTATTTCTCAAAGTAGGTGACATAATATACGTCGACGTAAGATTATCCTTAGTCATTAAAAGTTATTTGCTAAATCTATTGACATACAAATGAACCAATCGTGAAAGAGTGAATTTTCCTGTACTTTGTGATATTATGTGTATTTGTAGTAATTTTCAAAAGATTGAGTGATACCCTTATTACGTTGTAAATTGTGCAGAATTTCCAAGGCCACTATGTCTAGAGCTCAAATGCGTAGAGGGAGGGCTCCTCTTGATAATGTCCCAACTCAAAGGAAAATCTCAGGATATCCTAATCATGTTTGATACCATCCATTTCAATGGGATCCAAGGATGCCATACATGGAATTATATGTACAAATTATTTTCCAACAAGAATTTCATAGAAGAAGACAAAGACATTGTTCTGTACATGAATATCAAGAAGAATAGGCTATATTCCATTATTGGTCGACCAACAATCTTGCCATATAATGATGCAACTAGATGAGCATATGCATGTATTGAGTCAAAGAAAACCATGATATTGAATGAAGCAGGAAGCCCCATCACGTCGTTACATGCAGACTATATTCACAGGATGTACCAGTTATAAAAATCAGATGTTTTCCTCAAGAAGAAATTTTTGGATGCCTTCATCAAGGATAACCCCAACTTGGTTGACATAATTAGAGAGGGGTGGGATGGCAATACACCATTCATTATGTTAAGTTTTGAGCTCTTATTAGGTTTCTTTTCAGTTTACTAGATAACAATAACATAGGTAGGATCACTGAGAGAAACACAATCACAAGATACACAACATTTATCCTGGGAAACCCTCATGGGGAAGAAAACCCCAAAAACAATTCTTGAATATAGATATCCAATACAGTGCCAAGATAATAAGCCAAAACACTAGAGAATATACAACACTGAGCAATGCGCCTCTCTCTTCCTTCTTCTCCGAAATGCAACTACCAAACTTGTGCACTTGATGAGCAAATGAGTGAGTGTGATAATGAGGCACTGACTTCCTTTATTTATACCGGTTGACATGTGCTGGAAAGGTGTCTCTTCACTCTTCAGGGATGACTTGTCTTCTTAGTGGTTAAAACCACTTTAATTAGGCATGGGGGTTGACTTCTTAATTTGCATAATATAATTAGGGTTTGACCAATCCACAAAATGGGATTTGGTCAATTACAATGCTCGACATGATCAATACATGAAAGGGGATTTGATCTACAAATAAATGACTCAAATAATAATAATAATAAGTAGAATACTCTTTGTAGTTACAATATTTCAACACTCCCCCTTAACAAGAATGGTATTCTCCAACATCATCGGGAAAGAGAGAGGGAAGCAACATCAACAACATTAGGAACATTGAATTGCATATCTATAAATCATCATAATTTTTTCTCATCATAATTGTTCACAACATGGAGTTGGAGTAACATCATCATCCTCATCATCATGAGGCTAGAGTAACATCATCATCATCATTAACATGAGGCTAAAGTAACATAATTTTCTTCTTTATCATGAGGCTAAAGTAATATAATCAACATCTTTAGTGAGAAGCTGAAGTGACATCATCATCATCATCTTTAGCAGAAGCTGAAGTGGCATAATCATCATATGCATAAAAAACAATTAGTATAACACCAATACATCATCATCATCAATAACAACACAAGGCTGATACAACATCAACAACAACAACATCATAACACAAAGGCTAGAGCATCATCAACATCAACACTAGGCTAGAAATATTCAGCACAAAGTTGACATCTCAACAAAATCAACACTAAGTTGGAAATCTTTAGCATGAAGCTGGCATCTCAACAACATCAACACGAAGTTGGAAATCTTTAGCATGAAGCTGGAAATATTCAGCACGAGGATGACATCTCAACAACATCAACACGAAGATGGAAATCTTCAGCACTAGGCTAGCATCACAACAACATCAATACGAAGCTAGAAATCTTCCACACTAGGCTGACATCACAACAACATCAACACGAAGCTGGAAATATTCGACACTAGGCTGGCATCCCAACACTACTCCCATTTTCGAAGGAGGTCCTTTCGGACTACACCAAGCTTGTCTCAAAAGTATGTAAACTTTACACAATACAGAGGCTTGGTCAACACATCAACAACCTGTTCATCCTTGCCAACATAATGGAGTTTTATGGCTTCTCTCTGCACCATATCACGAATGAAGTGATACTGGACCTCTATTTGCTTTGACTCATCATGGAATACATCATCTTTATACAAATATGGTTATCACATAGGATCACAATGGCTTCCATCTCCAGATCAAATAGATCTTTCAACAACATCCGAAACCATATGGCTTCACCACTAGCGGAACATGTTGCAATATATTCCTTTTCTATCGTGCTGGGAGAAATACTGGATTGCTTCCTACTCTACCATGAATTCATGGCTGACCCCATACTAAAAAAACATCCTGAAGTACACTTCCAACTCAATCTGAATCAATATATCCATACAATCTGAAGTCATGATCTCTAGTATAGCAGAGACCAAAATCCAATGTACCCTTAAGGTATTTCATCACATGTTTTGCATCATCAAGGTGAACACATCTGGGTTCTACTAGATACTGTCTCAAACGTGTTCTCAACAAAACATATATCAGGTTTGGTATTCATTAGATACATCAACAAACCAATAATAATTTGTCTGTACAGAGTAGCATCAACCAATTCTGATGAGATATATACTAGGAGCTTCAACTTTGCTTCCATGGGTGTGTTCATGGATTTATACTCCAACATATCAAACCTCTTTAGTATTTCTACTGCATGCTTCCCTTGGTTAAGGAATATCTTCTCTAGGCTCTTTCAAACTTCAATACCTTAGAGATAATGCATTAGGTCTTTCATCAAACTCTGTAGAGAGCTTCTTCTGCAATATGTGATGAGCTTTTCTTCATCTTGTCAGCAACAATTTAACTGGCTCATCATTCATAACCTTGAATTAAAGGTTAGAATTAGTTTTACTCTTGGTAAAGCCCTAGATCATCAGGAAATTGCTAGTTCTTCCATACCAAGCTCTAGGATCTTGCTTCATCTTGCAGACATGAGTCTTTCTATCTTCAACTTCAAATCAATTTTTCACATCACTTTGTACCAACCTGGTAAAATTGCTTAGCTGTGACTCAATCTGCATAGTCATGTGCTAGCTCTTTGTGCTCTCTACAAAGAACTACATGTCTCACTGCCTGAGAGTATGTCCTCTCCCTTTTCTACAACTATTCCTTCTGGAACTGGGACTTTGCACCTGCAGTTTCTCTAAAGTTGAGAATGGCTGCTCCATTCTCACTATGACTACTGAAATCTGAAAGTAACTCCTCTACTTCATCACGACAACAACTTCATCTAAAACTGAGAGTGGCTCAATATTTGATACTAAAGGTATCTCTTCTTATTTCATGGAGGCAACTCTATCTTTTATTGTAGTCATGTCTCCATGACCCAACTAATGTACTGCACAAACTACCACTCAATTTTAAATATGGGGATTTCTCCCCCTGCATCTCATACTATATATGAATCATGGTTGTTCTGGTTATCTTCATGAATATTGGAACTATTTCTTCAATTACTAGAGTAAGTGTCTCATCATAGTATTCTCCCACTTGCTAGGAGAATCCTCTGGACACACATAAGGATTTGTACATCTGCAACATGCTTGATCTGTATAGATCAATCTTGTAAGTCAATACTGACTTCTCTTCTAGTCTCACAGAATAATCCACATCCTAGTCTTTCTGATTGGCTTCCTTCTCCATTATTGAAACAAGGGAATCTTCCAGGAGATTTCATATCTCCTAGTAGTTTCTAAAGCTACGATCTAGTCTTCTTATGGCATCTGTCTCCCAGTCCTGGGAGATGTCTCTTCATTTAATCCTTTCTGAGATCATCTTATACTCAATTTATTCCGAGTCTACAAGGACTTCATCATCTCTTACAGGGTACACTTGGTGTTGAATACCAAGTCTAAATATGAAAGGCTGAGTTAGACTTCAAACAAGTTCTTCTTCCCGTTAAGGTGGCTTCATTATCCTTTGACCAAGTCTTCTGTGAGTTCTAATGTTTGGTCATCTTTGGAGCCTTCCGCTCCTTACAATCAATCTCCATATGAGATACTCTCGATTTCAAAAGATAGCTTCTTCTTCATCTTCTTTGGTACATGGATGTATATGGTCATGTACATAGTCTGCTTCATGTCTCATCTAATCTATTGTCTTCTGTAACCTTCACTATAGCTTCCTTATGGTTATCACCTGTAACCTGAACCAAGGTCAACAAAACAACATGAAATGATAATACTTTTTTTTTTTATAATAGTAATAAAACAATAGCACGTATAATCATCACAGTAGATCCTTTAGAGCTATCACTTGTGGCCTGTCGGAAACAAAGATCAAAAGTAAGAAATACAACACAAAATGAGATCAATACTCTTCTAGTGTTGTGATCAAACATTCATCCATGGTAACCTGGAACCAACACAAGAAGTTTCTCCTAGAGGAGATGTTAGTTGTATCTGGTAAATGATTACACTAAGCATTTATCTCAATATGCTCACATGCTACCAAGCATAATACTTTTCAAAGACTTCTACCTCAACTATAGTGTTTACTTGTAATGGGCCGTAGTTATCAACTTTGTCACGTGCAAATTTGAATCTTATTAACTTAATTAATCAAACCTGGAGCCTGGAGTCTTGTCCTCAAGAATGAGTGTGTTTCTTTTCTTCCAAGTCTCCTTCACTCAAGATGACAAGTGCTTTATTCAACCTCTCTTTTGTACTAAGACAACATGCTATATTGAAAAAACGTTGGGTTAGAGAATAAACTCTATGATCTCAAATTTAATCCATCTAATACCTTGACTTTAATTTTGACCAAAGGTTAGTATGATGGTCATAGCTTCAACATGAAACCTAGATAAAATAATGCCATAACAAATAGATGCATATCAGAATAATCAAACCTAGGTTGCATTATTCCTTTGAATGTGTTGGATATTGATATCCTTCTAGATCTATGGCAAGAGATCCCTTCTCCTACAAATACCCTTTAAAACTTAACAATTTAAACATATGTGAGTACATACCTCTTATAGCATTTGGAACTAGTGGCACCATCTGGTAGCAATGGTAATAATTACCAACCCTTTTTAAAACTTCAAGGGTGATTGCAACTGGTACTGCAACTGATAATTCAACTGATACTGCAACTGCAATTGATACTACAACTGCAATTGATACTACAACTGATTCTAAAACTGCAATTGCAACTTAGGGTTTTATGAGGAAACCCTAATTTTTCAAACTTCAAATTTTGAAATTCTGATCCAGGGACTAGATGCATTGAGCTGAGGCGAGTAAGCCGATGCACTTAGATTTATGAAAATCCAAATTTTACCCCTTGAAACTGAGCTTGCAGAAATATGGACTGGTACTGGTTCCAGTTTCCTAGTTTTCTGGTACGATTAAAAACTAGGGTTTGAATTTTCTGAGTATTTGACCACTGAAAAGGTGTGCTCAAGGTGCCAAATATTTCCCTAGGCTAGGGCACACTTTTCTAGATGGTTTTTAGGCTGATATTCCTCTCCAACAAAAAGCCCTAATTTTCTTGTATGACAACAATGACATTTTTTCTTATCCAGTGAAAGGTGCTCTCTTCAGCTTAGCTCTGATACCATGTTAAGTTTTGAGCTATTATTAGGTTTCTTTTCAATTTACTAGATAACAATAGAATAGGTAGGATCAATGAGAGAAACACAATCACAAGATGAAGAACATTTATCTTGGGAAACCCTCATGGAGGAGAAAACCCAACAAAAACTTCCTTAATATAGATAGCCAATACAATGCCAAGACAATAAGCCAAAACACTAGAGAATATCCAACACTGAGCAATGCGCCTCTCTTCCTTCTTCTCCCAAATGAAACTACTAAACTTGCGAACTTGATGAGCCAATGAGTGAGTGTGATAATGAGGCGCTGGCTTCCTTTATTTATACTGGATGGTAGGTGTGGGAAAGGTGTCTCTTCACTGGGCAGGGTCGACTTGTCTTCTTAGTGGTTAAAACCACTTTAATTAGGCCTCGGGGATGAATTCTTAATTTTCACAATACAATTAGGGTTTGAGCAATCTGAAAAAGGGGATTTGGTCAATTACAATGCCTGACATGATCAATCCAAAAAAGGGGATTTGATCTATAAATAAATGACTCAAATAGTAATAATAATAAGTATAATACTCTTTGCAGTTACAATATTTCAACACATTACAAAGGACAACAAGGTGTATCAAATACAATACTTCAATAAGCCTTACCAACTCCTCACGATCGTGATCTGTAGACTTTATTTAGAGGAAGAAAGAACTCATTTCAAATTGGAATGGGTACCAATTCCACATTATGTAGCCGGAGGAGGTCAAATATTCAATTGGGAATAGATTCAATTTGCTAACAATTTTGTAGCTACCAAATAAGCTCATGTCACCAAAAAACCATTTTTCTAAATGTCTGCATTCTTAATAGATAATATTTGTTCTTCAATTCCTTTTCTTGAAATGGGTTGGAACTGGAACCCTGATTCACCACCCATTGATATTTATTACT
>ML864634.1:9155-22395 GCA_009831015.1 Picea engelmannii | reverse complement strand
CCCTAAATAGTGGCTCATTACCCCTTAATTGGGGCATATTACATTTGTAATGTTATTTTATTTATTTCATCTTTATTCCATTAGTTGTAATCATACCTCCTAGTCTCCTATATATACCAAGGAGACATTTTCATTTTGAATTGTCTTGTAATTGTAAATTTATGTGGGCATAAGGAGATTGCCCCCTCGAAGAGGCTTATTATCTGAATTTCTTTCTTTTTCAAGGCGCTGAGTACTTATTCTAAGGTTTTTCTATGCTATATTGATATTTGGTTCTTAACATTCTCTAGGAACCTGTTTAAGACCAAATAAGGCCTTCTTTAATTTACACACATAATTTGTGTTCTCTGACAACTGAAATCCTTCTGGTTGTTCACTGTAGACTTCTTCTTCAAGTTCCCCATTCAGAAAATCTAATTTTACGTCCATCTAATACACTTTAATATTTTTGGAGCATGCATAAGCTAAAAGAAATCATATTGCTTCCATTCTAGAATCTAGGGAAAATGTCTCTTCAAATTCGATTCCTTCAACCTGTGCATATCCTTTATATACCAATATATCTTTTTTCCTTGTAACCTTTCCATGTTCATTCAATGTAGTCCTGTATACCCACTTTGTGACAATCACATTCTTATCCTTTGGTCTTGGAACCAATTCCCAAGTGTCATTTTTCTCTATTTGATCCAATTCTTCATCCATGGACTTATTGCAAAATTCATGCTTGTTGGCCTCTTCAAAATAGGTTGGTTCAATCGTAGCTGAGAGTGCTAGGTGTGTTTGTTTTGGAGATCAAATTCTTCTTCTAGTATGAACTCCTATATCTATGTTTCTGATAATCTGATCTGAAGGATGATTCTTTTGTACTCGTCTTCTAGGTGTCTTTAGAGGTACTTGCTAAACTTGAACTTCTTCTTTTGTCGAATCCTCTTAATCTTCCCCTTCTACTTATTTTTTATCTTCTGCTTCTTTTTTGCAAGTCTATTCCATTGATTCATTTTCTTCTTCCTTTAATTATTGTCTACTTGTTTCATCAATTGTTGCATTGATGCTTTCCACAACTTTGTTCAATCTCATGTTGTAACACTTGTATTCTTTCCTTGTACTTGAGTAATCAAAAAGTACTCATTTTTCCACATGAGAGTCAAACATTCCCATTTTTCCATCTTCTCTTTTGATGTAGCATTTGCTTCCAAAAAATCTGAAGTGCTTCACATTTGCTAGTCTTCCTTTCCATAGCTCGAAGGGAGTTTTTTCATTGTTGTTTCTGAGAATTACTCTGTTTTGAATGTGAATTGTTTTATGCACTTCCTGTTTCCAAAATATATCTTTCAATTTGGAATCCATTATCATTGTTCGAGCCATTTCTTGTACTATCTTGTTCTTTGTTTCAACAACTCCATTCTGTTGAGGTGTCCTAGCAACATAGAATTTCCTTTTTATTCCATGCCTGTCACAGTATTCCATAAATTCCTTTGAAGTGAAATCTCCTCCATTATCATATCTCAAGAATTTGATTTTTGAATCCATTTGATTTTCAACCACTTCGTTGTAGACGTTGAAGTTTTCAAAAGATTATGACTTATTCCTGAGAAATAAAACTACAGTCATTCTTGTATAATCATCAATTAATAGCATAAAGTATTTCTCACCTTTTAAACCATTTGTTGTAGTTGGTCCAACTATATTAGTATGCAAAATTTCTAGTGGTCTTGTCGTTGAATATTCTTTTCATTTAAATCTGGTCTTTGTTTGCTTTCTATTGACGGGCGAAATTGATCGTCCATCAATTGGATGAACGAGTCTGGTCCGAGGTTGTCTAAATAACCCAAGCCATTTGGTGTGACTCGCTCCGACAGGTTTAATGGCTCTGTTGGCCAATCTAAAATTCCTAAAAGAAACAAATAAAAGGAAAAGAGAAATCTAACATATAACTACTTAATGTATATATGTATATACGTATCTATATAGCTATTGAATAATAATATTTACACAACATATATGTTTATCTAATTTATGTGCATGATGTACAAGTTGCGAGTTTTAATCTAAACTCATGAAAATCTATGAAAATATGTCTTCTTTAACAAAAGCAGATAAAGAAAGCACATAAACTATTTTTTGTTTTTTCTTTATTTATCTAAAATTAAACAAGAAAATGTACTATGAAACAAAAGTATGTGGACGGTCAAAGCCAGACCATATATTAGATTTTCGTAAACAAATAAACAACAAAAAGAAATAAACTAACCTATAAATGAGTTAATCGACATGCATCCAACATTTGTATAATTATGGAAAGTCTAGCCAGTCTGTCTCAGAGACAAATCTACAATGAACCTTGAAATTGATCCAAATAAATGCAGCACAGTATATTGACTGTTGAATTTTGACGACATAACGAATAGATGCAAATAATTGTGGTGACCTTATAATTTACAAGGAATTACAGTGAGACAAATCTTATTGTAAGAAATTTGCATTAAAACGTTCAATAGAAAATTAAAGACAAATCTCATAATTTGAGTTGACATAGATGATCACCCTATATAATATCTGAAGCATCACATATGGACAACATTTATAAATGAATTATCTCAACTTATAATAAAGCATGGAGACAAAATATATGAAAACCTATTATCATGTTAAGATAAACAAAACTTAAACTAAGACATCATACACAAGAAGCTAAAGTTGTAATATGCATTTCTATTCCATTCAAGTCTGTGAATTAATTGTCCATACTTCAGCCCCAAGCCAAGATCTTTTCATTACAAAAATATGAGTTTTTAAAGGGTTCAGAAAAGATAATTGTCTTATCTTATGAGATAAGATTAAATCTCTGCAATCCTCTACTGATTACAAAAATAAGGGGGGATATAACCACCCCAAATCACACTAAATCTCTAAAAATGAAAAAGGGTTTGTTCTTGTTTACACAAAAATGAGCCATGGATATGGATAATAAGCTCAAAAAATATCCAGATCATTTAGTCACCATAGACTCCCAAATATCCTGAAAGAAAAAGATAAAATAAATGAAATTTAGATATACATTTAACTAATATTTTCCAAATTTTGAATATGAATAGATTGGCTACAACATCTGCTGATTCTGTAGCTAGTCTTATTTTAGCAACAAAATCTAATTTATTTTATGAACAAGAATGTAACACTATTTTAATACAAAAACAAATCTTTACCTTTAATTGGAAAATCAAATCGATTAACATGATCTCAGAATTGATCATTGCTGTGACACTTTCGACATTTTTTAGTATGATGTTCCTTGTTGTTTTCGGACGTTTTCCTTGTTTTTGAATACTGGACTTTAGCCTACAGTTTTCATCTGTTAGGGGGTCATCTAGATCGGTAAGGGTTTTGATATGTGATTGTAAAATGGGTATGTCCATGTAATAGTTGTCAATCCAGAATAGACAAGTTTTACATTGTAAACCTATGACAGTCGTTTGAGAATACCCACGGTTGTATGCCAGACTGTCTTCACTGTTACCTTTAGATTTTTTATCAAACTTAATACCTGGAAACCCCTGATTGTGCTTCAATCAAGGTGGGAGATTATCCATGAAATTTTAAGCCTGGTGGGGTTCTTCTTGGAAGGAAGGAGGGTATTCTTCGGCCAAGAATCTATCGATCTCCGAGTGTAAGATTTCATGGACGTCTATCATTTTGATCGAGCTAACATGAGCATTTGATTTATTTCATAGTTTCCTTGAAATCAACCAGCTGCCCTTTTATTTTTAAAACCTAAATCTATATCACCTTTAGATGGCTTGCTCACAGGTGTGTTTACTTTCTTAGCAGAGGTGTTAGGTCGTGAGCGTTGTTCATGGTTTTGCTCAACAAATTTTGGGTCGCGTATAGGCTTACTGAGGGTGGTCGTAACACAGGCCTGTGTAGATGAAGGGACTATGGTTTCCTCTATCACCGGTTTGTAAACCTCTATAACATCAGAGTCAATGAAACCATTTCGGTCCAGGAAGGTGTTCTAGTCATCATGTTGTAGCTTCAATTGGTGTACTAACAGTATCTTTATTAAGACATGGTGAAACAATCTTGAATCCAATTGTTTCCTTTTATACCTCTTTTCCATTTTATACAAGCTTCTCCACAGGTAATATGGCATGTTTAATTGAAACCCAATGAAATTCATAAGAAAACGTATATGATATAGAAAAACAAAACCAAAATGGACTTCACATGTCATGAATTTTTTCAAGACTGCTAGCAAGCCATGCCATCGGGTTTTCAACATGGACACGGGCATACCTCTATCGCAGTAATTGATTTTTCGAGATGTGAAGAAAAGGCTCCATGTAACCTCCTCGAATTTAGTGTTTTTGAACCACTTCTACCCGGTCAAAGGAAGACCTGTTTCTTGACCTAAAAACTCCTTTGTGACCTCAACCTGAACGTCTCCCACCTTGGCTCGGTATCCGTCAAACAAAAGGGAAAATTCCTAAGAGATTCGCAAGTTGAATCCCTAGAATTTCTCAATAAAAACAAGCCAACCTTGACCCTCGAGATCCTCCCTTGCATCATCGCATAGGAGCAGGGTATGAGAGCCATTGGGTTCAATCCTAACAACTAGGGCCATGGGGATTCAACAAGCATTTAATAAAACACAGTGAGTATGGAGGGTTTTGAAGGAGAATACCAGAGCGACATTTTAGACCCAAAACTCATCAATAACCTAGGGCATATGAACAAAAGTTCCTTAATATGAAATGATAGGCGTTTTATGAAATGAATGTGAGGAATACATGCAAAAGACAAGGCTAATCTTGAAGTAACGGGCTTACTGTCGTCAACCTGGCACCTCTCACATGGTACAGGCCACGACCAGGTGCATTAAAACTTTATCATTATGCAATAAGGTAGGTTTGGTTTCTAAATTTTAGGATAGGGAAAAATTTTAAAAACCAAAATGTATTCATAAGGAAACGCATGACCAAGAGCCACAAAAAATATATCAAGGTTTAAACTAAAAGGACCCTTGTTGATTCAAATAACAATCCATAAGCCTGCTTCACGTTTGAGGAGTCAATAAAGAAGATGAGCTTGATAGCAGGAAACAAAGTCTTTATTAACAAAAATTGTGGAGCCACCTACCTTTCATAAACTTTTAAATGAAGTGGTAATACAGTCATAAGTTTTAATGCTTCATTTTCATGCTTTCAGTCATGAACAAAGCCTAAAAACAAAAACACTAGGAATGACCGAAAACTCACATTTGTAGTTTCAAAAATTTCTAATGAAGAACAGAAAATGTACGACCCCAGGTAGGCAGCTACATAGATTATTATTTGATGCTTTAAAAAGTTAAAAGTATGTTGGGCTGCCAACACTTTCTTTGTTGACAATGCTTGCATAAAATGTTGGTTGGTTTCGTGATCAGGGGAATTTCTCTAGATGCCTCCCTTTTTCCGAATTTGACAAGGTTATCAAAATGTATGTTACCCATTCTTCTGTGCCATAACCAACTTTCATCTTCCTTTCCTAGTAAATACTTTTATTTCCAATTTCACTTAGTACATATTTGTTGCTTGAAGTTCTCGCAGTTGTTGCAATCAATTTTCCTAAACCTTTTTTTCTTATATAACACTTTTGTGAATCAAAAGTAAATTTATGACCTTGGTCACACATTTGACTCACACTTAGAAGATTATGCTTCATATATTCTACTATTAGAACATTTTCTTCCTTGGTATTCTTGTTCCCAATTCTGACTATGTATTTTGCAATGATTTTAGCTGAAGCATCATTTCCGAAGGAGCCTGATCCATATATTTCCTTTCTTAATGTAAGAAACTTGTCTCTATCACCTGTCATGTGTTTTGAACATCCAATGTGAACATACCAACCATGTTTCTTCTGCTTAGCTTGTAGAGAGAGTGTGCATTCTTCATTTCTATACTAGTTCTGCTTTCTTATCCATGTCCTTTTTTGAGGTTCTTATATGTGATTGTTGTTGTTCTGTTGTGGTTCTCTAGGAGGGATTGTCTTTCTGCAATATTTGGACATGTGTCCAAAGTTGTTACATTTGTATCATTCCACTTCAGTGCTCAAAGATTCAAACATGTTGTAACTTATTCTCTGTGTTTCACTAGGGTTTTTTGGATAACCCTTTTGTGTATGACATTCAAATTTGTTTATGTTCCTATTGTTAGATATGCACTTCATGACTTTATGTCCAAAATTATTACATGCATAACATAAACCAAAAATATATAGTTTTATACCTAGGAGTTGAAGATCTTCCGAAAGGAGGTACTCTTATGAATCCTTATTCTTCCTGAGGCCTATCTATTTCTATCGGTCATTGATTCTGAAATATGAATCTTCTCAGTGGAGGAGTGTCCCTATAATTTTCTTTGTAGACCTTCCTATCCCCTTTGATTGTTTCTGCATAGCTTTTTGGATATATTTCTTGTTCTATTTTTCTGGAGCTTGATCCCTTTTCTGTCTGATTATTTCCAAGTCCAGACTTGTCATGATGAGGTTTTTGAATGTTGATAATGTCATTCAAAAATTTTGAGTTGTTTTGCATATTTTTATTTTTAAGATCCTTTCTTAACGTGACAATTTTTTCTTCTGAATTTCCAATGATCTTGTCTCTTCCTTCTAGTTGTTCTTTGAGTGCCTCTTCAATTATTTTATCTTCTTCAATTTGAACCTTCAAATTTGTGATCATTTGTTCTAGTTCCTGAGTGTCTTCTTTCTTTTCTAGTTTCACTTGTAGTTTCTTGTTTTTATTCTTTTCTCTTCTGTTAACTTCTATGACACACAACAATTCTTCTTGGTAGTCAACTTCTGCCTCTTCATATTTTTCTTCGACCTCTTCATATTCTTCTTCAGCCTCTTCAAATTCTTCTTGGGAGTCTTCTACTGCCGTGAATACAACTCTTTCTTTCTCATTGTCATTGACATCATCTTCATGTCATGATGAGATGTCTTCTTTGGTGCATAAGCATTCCTTGAAAACTTTCTTTGTGGTTCTTTTGCCTTTATATGTTTTTTTTTTTTAATTTGAGTAACCTTCATCATTTCTCTTTCTCTTATGAGGACATTTGTTATAAAAATGGCCAATATCATCACAATTAAAACATATAGCAAAGCTTACCTCTATACCTACCGTTGGTTCCCTTATTCAATCTTCTCACAAAATTGGCCACTTCTTCATCGCCTTCATAGGCATCAGTGCTATTGCTATGTTCTTTTTCTTTTTGTTTTCCCTTTTTCTTTGACCTTTTGGATGATTTGGAGGCTGCTTCTTTTATATATGGATTTTCTTGTTCAATTCGCATTTCATATGCTATGAAGATGCCATGTAATTTGTCCATGCTTATTGAGTTTATCTATGCTCTTTATTCTAGTGTTGATATCTTACGGTCAATTCTCATAGGAAGAGATCTTAGTACCTTTTGAACAATTATAGATTCTTTGATTTCTTCTCCCAATCCCAAGATTTCATTTATTGTTTCATTGACTCGTAAAAATTGAGTTTCAATATTCTCATCTTCCTTCATCTTTAATTGTTCGAACTGACCTCTATAAGTTTGAAGCTTTGCTTCTTTGACTTTTGAATCTCCTTCATAAATATTTCCAAGTTTGTCCCAAATCTCTTTAGCAGATTTACAATGTGAAACTTTGGTGAATATTGATTCTCCAAGACCATTCAGAAGAGCACTTGTGGCTTTGGAATTATTTTGACCAAGTTTCACAGCTTTGTCATTTGTCGGTGAAACTAATGGTGTTGTGTATCCATCTACAATTGATTCCCAAATTTAAAATCCTTATGCATGTATATATGTCTTCATCCTTATTCTCAAAAATGAATACTTATGTCCATAAAATTGTGGTATGCCATTTTTATACATGTTGTTTCTCTCCATGATCTACCTTTCCGTGGTTAAACTAATTTCTGAATGAACCCGATCTGAAACCAATTGTTGGATTACTGAGAGGGGGGGTGAATCAGAAATAGAGAAATCTAATCCTTTTTAACCATATAATTCAAGTATTATAGAAATATATCATTATCATCCAATATTTGCAGAGTAAATAAACAGTGAACAAATGAAAAATCATACATATACACAGTACACCAGTTTTTTTCCGTGGAAACCCAAAGTGGGAGAAAACCACATAATTCTTTTTCTTATCTATATTGAAGAATTACGTTCATTTGAAGCACCAACTTCCTTTGTTTTCTAGATACAACTAGAAGGAGGCTCCAAACCCCTAGTTTCTCAGGATACAAGATGAACGAAGATACAAATCCCCAATTCTATGGCTACAACCAGAAGGAGGATACAACCCCCTATGTTCTTTGGCTACAACCGGAAGGTGGATACAACCACCCGTCCTTTCCCCATCCAACCACCCTGACATATAAGTAGAATGATGGAACCACTGCCACACTATCACTTAGAGATATACTATTGCAAATCTCTACCAAACAACCTGTACCAATAACTTGAACCATGCATCAACCATCCATCAACCTGTAATTAGCTTGTACCATAAAATAGTGCATCAACCATGCACGAACCCATGCCAAACAACATGTAATCAACTTGTACTATAAACAAGTGCATAAAACATCCACTAAATTGTACCTCAACCTGCAAACCTTCCTTAACATTAACAACAAGAGACTCACATTTTCATAAAACTTTACTTTAGTCTCACATGACTAATTTTGGATTAGTCAACAACCCTAACTTTAGATAATCATAACTATGCGCCTGTAATTAATAAGATATGAAAATAGTACACAATGTTCTTCAATGTGTTTTATGAAACTCCTCCAGGTGTCACTACTTGTAACCTCTTAGAAAATGAGTTATAGGAAAAATGGCACACCTTTTTCAATTTTGGCTTATTCTAGAGAGTGAAATTGTAGAGTGTGCCCCACACAAAATATTTGTTGTATGGATCTAAACAGTTTACACGGACTACTACAGGTTGTACGCTAACCCAAACATTTGTTCTTATGAAATTTGGATCTGATATGAAGAAGTTATGACATTTTTACCCGAAACACTTGTTTTAGACTAGTTTCAGGACTAGCCACAAACCCTATTTTCCACAAAGTGTAACTCCAAAAATACACCAACGCACAAGATGAAATTAATAACACAACTAATTGGATATGTTTCCTCAATGGCCTCCCAATTTCATGGTCTGAATCATTCTAGAAATAAATTTATTGTGAAAATGGTGAGATGATCTGTAAATAACATACCTTGGAAAGCATCATCAAAAACATTTCTCCTCCTTGAATTTCGGCCTTCTTTACTTCAAATTCCCTCTAAAATTCGGATTAGATATCCTTTGGTTACCTTAGTCACCTATAGATATTCAATATTCTCAAGTGTGATTAAAATGAGAGGGTCTTGCCTCTTATTTATACTCTCCAAGTAGTTTTCTTAGAAGCAACTTCTGGGCCACTTTGTCCACATAGCCACTTTATACACATAGTCACCTATGTCCAACTTTGATTAATTTTCCACTTGTCCATGTATCCAATAGCCAATTTACCACTAAACCCATTTACCTCATTTTCGGGTTAATCTTCTTATAACCACTTTCCATAATTAGAAAGTTCTCTATTTACTTTATTATTTAAATAATGCTCCTTGACTTTGTCACTTCACTTTATTAATTAAATAATCCTCTTTGACATTGTCACTTCACTTTATGATTTAAATAATTTCTTATTTGCAAGCACTTTGACTTCTTTGACCTTTTGGGGTTTCAAGCCAATCATATGAGGGTCCTTCAACTTCGTAAGGCCATAACTCTCAAACCGTGAGGATTTATGTGACGTTCCACATACCACTGGAAATGACATGACATGTACTATCCATATATAATAGTCTTACCTATAAATATATCAAAAATCATACCATTATACATCAAAAAAACTTGGGTCCATTACCCAAACCTTTGTGCTACCGGAATTTGCTACCAGACTTTCTTCAAGGGTTGAAATCAATGAAAACCAACCCAATTAATCAACAATATCCCCCTTTGGAATTGATGGCAACACTCTAATGCAAGACTGAAATTATATCACTCATGCTCCCCCTGGAACCATGCCTGCATCTTTGTGACCAATGCTCCCCCTAGAATCATGCCTTTGTCCTCCACATATAATAAATATCTCCCCCTTTGTCATCAATGACAAAGGTATCTTTCCATTCGGGGTTGCTACCTTAACTGACTCGTCTGATATCCAAACTTGAATTGTCCTCTTTATGGTGCTTCCTCATGTACATATAAGACATATAAGATAAGCATTGAAAATCATTCATTTTGGAGTATAAATAACTAGGAGTCTCTGACAAAGATACTCAAAGGCTTCTCGTGGAAGCAGTTTTGTAAATATGTTTTCCACTTGTTCTTTTGTGCCCACATATTCAACTCTGATGTTCTTTTCTAGAACATGTACCCATAAAAAGGTATACTTGATTATAATGTGCTTCGTTTTGGAGTGCATCACCAAGTTATTTGAGATACTAATGGCACTTGTATGATCACAATAGATTGGAATAGGCTCATCATACTCAACCTGTATATCTATCAGATTTTGTTCCATCCATAGAACCTGTTTACAACATGTTGTTGTTGCAATATACTCTTTCTCGGTTGTAGATAAAGATACTGATGATTGTTTCTTGCTTAGCCATGATATTAAACACTCACCCAACTATAATGTTTCTCCACTAGTGCTTCGTTGGTCATCAATGCAACCTGCCCAATTCACATCTGTGTAGGTAATAACTAATAGATCATTTCCTTTTGGATACCATAATCCAAACTTTTATGTTCGTTTGAGATATCTGAAAATCTTCTTCATTGTTAATACATGTGATTCCTTTGTTTCTTCTTGAAATCGTGCCACCTATCCAACTTCTTGCATTACATATGGTCTGGATGTTGTCACATATATTAGGCTACCAATAATTGACCTATATTGCCTATGATCTGTAGACTTTCAATCATCATCTTTGCTCAACTTGAAACTGGTTTGCATGGGAGTGATAATTGGTTTGCAATCTTTCATTCCGAAGCTCTTTAGCATTTCTCTGATATGCTTGGTTTGAGAAATAAAAATTCCTTGGTTTCTTTGACGTATCCGAAGACCCAGAAAGAAGGATAGTTCTCCAATTAATGACATTTCATATTCATTCCGCATGTCCTTTGCAAATTTTTGGCTTAACCTGTAATCAGTACTTCCAAAAATAATATCATCAACATGAACTTCAATTAGTAAAATACTATCTTGAGTTACCTTGATGTAGAGTTTGTTGTTTGCACTTCCTTTTCTGAACCCTTCCTGTTGTAAATATTTACCCAGTCTAGAGCACCATTCTATAAGAGCCTACTTTAGACCATACAAGGCCTTCTTTAATTTACACACATAATATGCATTCTATGAAAATTGAAATCCTTCTGGTTGTTCACTGTAGACTTCTTCTTCAAGTTCCCCATTCAGAAAAGTTGATTTTACGTCCATCTGATACACTTTAATATTTTTGGAGCATGCATAAACTAAAATCAATCAGATTGCTTCCATTTTGGAAATTGGGGCATATATCTCTTCAAAGTCGATTCCTTCAACATATGCATATCCTTTACATACCAATCTATATTTGTTCCTTGTAACCTATACATCTTCAATGAATTTATTCCTGTATACCCACATTGTACCCATCACATTCTTATTGTAACATCCCCGACCATCAGCCCACTTTTCAAGCAACACTACTACGCGAAACATTCTCATACTTATATATATATATATAACATGAATATTAAATATAATTAACATATTGTTCTAAACAATATAGAGTAAGAACAAGATTACTGCTAATATACATCATCAAAGACATTAACAATAATTCATATGCGCAATATAATACATGATAACATATAAGCATCATAGGCATGCAAAACATAATATTAAGCACATACTGATACTTATCTTTGAAACTGTAGTAATTCCTATTAATATTATGGTAGCTTCAGGAGGTATGAACCTCTATTATGACCTATGACGAGACTAGAATCCTCCGGAAGGAAGAAAAGAATTGAAGGAAACCCTAGACAAGTTGTCGGTTGAACAAATATATTTTATTTGAATTTATTGATGCACAAAAGGAGAAGTCGGACCCAGTTATACTGGCCAGTCCACTATAAATACAGGACACCAGTTTCATTATTTGTCATCTCAACAGTTGCAGTGAGAGCTAAGTTTGCGCAGGCAGTTGCAGGTAGCAGTAGTTTTGTGTGCAATTTTTCTGGGAGAGATGGAAAGTGGTGCGCTAGCTTCTGGGTGGGATCATCTGTTCAGTTTATTTTCTATTCTTTTTCTTGGTTCATTTAGTCTCTCTTGTCTATTGATTGCAGCCAGAATTCTCTTCTCGGTCAAGGTTAAGGTGCTCGGAGGGTGGCTTAAGGCATGTGGTTGGGTGACGAGGGTATCATCAATGGTTAAATGAGCACAATCCTCTATATTCTAATAGGTTATGGGCCCACACCCCCTTTAGTTAGCCTAAAATGCTGGAAGGAAACATAACCGCTAGGTATTGATCTCATTGAGGAACTGCCACTAGGGTTACTAGCAGGAGCAACTTCCAAAGAACTGCAGCTAGGGTTACTAGCAATAGCAGTTGTAGAAACCCTAATTCTCAGATCCGACACCTTGTGATGGAGCATCTTGCTCAAGGAGAATATATCCATATGCTCCTTAACTCAGCACACCTATTGACTTTCTCAGAAGAGAGAAAAGACATAGTTGAAGTTTTGGATCAAGGCATGACCAGTTATCAGTCAACCGAAGACATGTGCGAAACAATTAGTCTCTTACATTACTTAGCACTTACCGAGACAATTGAAGATGATATGTGGATAATCGACAGTAGATCTTCCAGGCACATGACGAGATATCAAGCTAGACTCTAATATCTAAATGAGAGAAATACATTGTACAAAGTGGAGCTTGGAGACAAAAGCACCTACCCCGTCGAAGGATTTGGACAAGCCTCCATTAAATTGGAATAAGGTAATCATGTTCACTTAAGCAATGTTCTATATGTACCTGGTTTAGAAAAGAATATTGTATCAATATCATTTTTAGAAGACAAAGGAAACATAATAGCCTTCATAGATGAAAAGGTGTTATCATGGCATAAAGATTCTAGCA
>WSFP011425233.1:0-22396 GCA_009831015.1 Picea engelmannii | reverse complement strand
AACAACAATTATAGTTTTGTAACAACAAGAAGTAAAAGGGATCAGAATTGCATGAATTAACAAGAAAAGCTTAGCACATGTCCAATAGATCAATACCCAATTATACCAAGCAATTTATGAGTATGTTAGCTTGTTGTTAGAATGATGTATGCAACAAACTAGAGTGAATTATATGGCTGTAGAATTTTTTTGCAACAACAGCAATAAAATTAGTGAATTAGCTTAGGTTAGATTTAGCAAAGTTAATAAAAGCCTTAGAGAATAAGAACAAAGAGTTGTTTGATCACTTTGTTTACAAGAGTGCAAGTAGATTAGTGCCTTTAGGTCTATGGAGTCCTTTATAACATCAATGCAAATTTGTTTTGAAGAATGATAATAGCAAGATATAAAAGGTGGGGTTTGAAATCCAAGGTGCTATCACGTTAGGGCCTTATATTTCAAGCCTTAAAGAGAAGGGTTGTTAGAGTGAAAACACTTTTGGGATATAGAAACCTTTACTCCCTTCTTAAGTTCTTGAAACAGATAATAATCAAGAGTCAAGATCAAACTCCTAAAGTCCTAGCACTTTATGGCTTCAAGAGTTTAACCTGGGTAGGATTTCCTTCACAATTTATGGATGAAATTAACCTTGTGAGAGGAGGAAGAACTTATGCTCCTCTCTTAGGGTTTAGTCAAGCGAAGAAATCTTCAATATGAACAAGTAAATTCAGAATAAATCATTTAATAACATGAAATTGTGGAAATTTAATTACTTCACCAAGACATGACAAGCACCAAACCCTAATTGCGGAAAATTCCTCCAAAAATCAGCAAATAGTCATCCACACTTGTCCTCCACAAGATAATGCATGAGTAAAAGAGACCAATAACCCCAAAATAACGAAAATTTCAGAAGTGTCTCTCACTTGTGTGAGAAAGAATGTGATGTTTAAATGATTCTTGGCTCGCCATATTTATATGGTAAATCCTAGCCATGAAAAGACTCCAACGAAAATTCATGTCTATACACAATTGGGCCGACTTCTTAATTTTCCTTTTTAATTTACAAAAAAAAATGAACTTTACATAAGATAAAACCCTAAAAAGGGTGACGTCATGCCCCTTTAAGGTGACTTTGAGCTCTAAGATGTGACATCTAGGCTGGAAATGTGGAACGTTGGGCCTCTAAAGGCCATGTGTCACTCTCCCATATGCCAAGGTCAATGCCAAATGTCTCTTCCCATCAAATCAACATGTGAGTCATCAAACCCTACCCTCTAGATGACATCAATGGATAGAAGGTTGGTGTATATGCCTTGAAAGTTCATCATCTAAGTGGAAAAGGGTGGGTTATCATCGTCTAGTCATGTTAAGATTCCTCCAAAGACAACATCCTCCATCATCAAGGTGAAACGCTCATCATCAAAGGGTTTCCTACACGTGGGTTCTAGCATCCATCCTGTGGGAAAGGTCAAGCAAAGACAAAAAATCACGCCCTCCAAGGGTCCACAAGTCACATGAATCATGCCAAGTAAACCACATATAATAAGAGAACCACCCAAACATGTACATCAAACCCCCCTTTTCAAATTAACAAATGCTAAAAGACCTTATAAAATTTTCCTAATTTAGGTATGGGAGAGATATCAAGGTGCCCTATTGGGTTAACCAATCCCCAAGTCAAGGAATGTTTCCCAAGGAGAAACTATATAAGCCATGTAATGAGTGTGAGGTGGCTTTGGGGGAATACTTATAGGCACGGTGTTCTTGACATACAAGGGTTCATATTGTATCATTTATGGGTGCCTTTGTAGAGGGTATGTTGTCCTTTGTCCACGATGCAACATTTTTGCAAGCCCTTTTATTTCCATTAATTGATTAAGGTCCAAAACATTGATTACTATGTGCAATGGAAATTAAAGAGTACTGCAATGTCACTTGAAGCTAGAAACAGACAGAGTGCCATATGCAATGAAAGTAAGGGACACCACAAAATGCATTTCGCCAGCAAGCGAGACATTTATTAATACATAATTTATTTTGCAGGTCCTTCATTTTTTTGGAGAAGAGTTTCATTGTTCCAAGGACCTTAGGGTTGATCATATAGAAGGATAATGATTGTATTTTAACTTTTCCCAGTTACAAACCTATGGGCCTTTAGTCCCTTCTTCCCATGAAATGAGGTACAATCCCTTCTTGGGGCAATGGACCCGGAAACCCAAAAGATGAGGAAATGAAGGGGAACAAACATGGAAGGTGGTAAGTATGGATGGGAATGGTATGATGAACCTTCAAGGAACTACCCGGTAGAAACCCTTATCCTGAGGGTGACCAACTTTCCGGGACACAATGACAACCACCAAGGTGAAATTAGGCAAAAGGTATAATTTCCAAGAAAACGTTTCATAATGAAGAAAGGATTCTTTGCAACATGTTCAAATGATTCTAATATTAAAGTGACACTTACCATGACCCCATACTCGTTACCTAATGAAGAAATACTCATTGTCTTCTGTGACCAAGTTGATGTAGTGGATGTTGCTCTATTGTTGGCAAGGAGTAGTGATGAGCAAGAATAGGAGGGACCATGCGAGCTCTGCTACTCAATCCAAATCTCAGCACTTCATGTTTGCTACATATGGGCCTCGAGACATTATGTCTTTGGCTACCCCCATCCTGGGGGGTAACAGGCTAGATTTATCAATTTTTGGTGTTATCGGGTGAAAGAAGGTTTCATCCTTGAGTTTGTGATTCAGTGCAGTGAATCCTTCAGCAGTGCTAAAATAAAATTTGTAGTCGGACCTAAAAGGATATTATTGGAAGAAGTCCCTTTGTGGATAAATATGTTGTTCATGGACAAGGGATTGATGTGCATGGATCCCGATAGGATGGATGATTAAACTCCCCCATGCGGAATTGGGTTGGAAAGAAGGGGGAAAAGAAAATATGAATGAAAGAGTGGATCCAACAGAAGGGATCCAAAAGAAGATGAGATGAGGTGAGAAGAGAATGGATCTGGAAGAGCATAGGAAAAAAAGAGTCAAGGGATATGCAAGAAGAACCAAGCTAAGTAGGCGAGTTGAGGAGAGAAGCAAAGAAAAGAAGGAAATGGGTGAAAAATGAGTGGTAAGATCCAAGATTAAGAGAAAAAAATTGCATTAGAAGGGTGTGAAAAAGAAATATATGTGCCAGAGAGAAGCACAGAAGAAGAGAGGTCGTCAAAGAGACGTGACCCTATGGATGTGGTATCAAGAGAGGATACCAGAAGTAGTGGGACTAGGATCGATCCCCTTGACTATTAAGACATGTAGTCACATCAAAGGAAGACGAGGCACAGAGAAGTAGCATCGACGTAGCAGATGATAGTGATGGAGCCCTTCGAGAAGGATTTGAGGCATTAGTGATTATAAATAGGCTTTCATGGATGGAGATAGTGATCTCTTTTCTATCCCTCACCAAAGAAGATGAGAGAGTATGGAGGAACCCCCTGATTGAAGCATTAGTGATTTGTCATCGAGAAGAAAGAACCAAAGGTAGTGTAGAGCTGAGATAAGTAGAAGAAGAGAGATTAGAAGAAAGGGAAGGATAAGATAGTAGTGGAGCCGAAGTTAGCAATACTTCGCAAGAAAAAGTGTCAATATCAGCAACAACAAGTAATAGTCATTCAGGAAGACACAATTCTAGATCGAGTATGGTGAACCAATATTCAATCCTCGGGCTTCTTGAATTTCATGGGACGGGAAGAGATGATGCAAAACAACATTGGTTCATGTGTGAAGCTATATGGTCTATGAAGAGAATCACAAATGAGCCATCCAAGATTGTGCAACTAGAGACCACATTCAGAGACATAACTCTGACATGGTACATGAAGTACAAAACTACCACGTTGGTGTGACAAGAAAGGTCCCTAACGGACATAAAGAGAGACCTAATTAGTGAATTTAGGAAGCCTAAGTTGGAATCACAGTGTATAACTGAGATCAAAGAGATCAAGCAACAATTTGGATAAAGTGTGTGGGATTATGAGAAACTATTCAAGATTTTGTTGGATAGACTGACATTTCAAATACAAGATGTACAACATAGAGAATGGTTTATTGCAATACTCCTACCCCAAATTCAAGTCCCTCTCACCCAGCAAAGAGTAACAACCCAAGAAGAGGCTAGGTAAATTGCAATGCACTTAGATTCTACGCCAAGAGGTGGGGAGATGTCAACAAATCTTGTGCAGGTACAATCTTAGATGGAAAACCTCACAATGCAACTACAAGATATGGAAAAAGCTAAGTTGGTGTGCGGAAATGTTTGGTGTACCCTGTGCTACATAGATTTTTGGTGTACCCTATTATGCATAGAAGTTCACCATAGAAATGAGTGTCCTATGCTTGGAAGTTATATGGCGACGGTCATGCCGAACCCAATTCCAAATGGACCACAAACCGAGTGGTGTGAGATTTGCAAACAATGGGGTCATATACCTCCTAGTTTCCCAACAATACAAAAGTATCAGAAGACTACACACACTCCATTCTGTGAGCTTTACAAATTCATGGGACATGATGTGAACAATCGTCGACCATTGCATATGCTACAAGAGCACACTGTAGATGCTTTCCGAGTCCAATAAGAACATAAGGGTGGAGATCACAGAGGCTTCTATCGGGGAGGCTTTGACATAGGAGGCTACCAAGGAGGCCAGTGAGGAGGATATGGAAGAGGAAGAAGATACGGTGGTGGCTGGGGAAGACCACCTACTTGTTTTAATTATGGAAAACTATACCACTTGTCTTGAATCTATACCAATCTACACACACTCTATGAATATTTCCACAACACATACCATGCCATGGAGGATTTCCTAGATCTATTTTCCAAGTGGGAAGAGAAGAAGGGACACTACAATATTGTGATTTCTAAGATGCACAGAGGTCAGGAGCCGAAAGAAGAAGTGGACGTGGTGGTAACCCGAGGAGGAATTTGTATGGGAGCCACCTAGAATGAGGATAAAGTTCAAGTCAAAATGTAGAAGGAAAGATAAAAATAAAAAAGCACAAACACCTCTTAAGTTTGATGCTGCGCAAGAAAATAAATTCGTGTGTGATGCACAAAGAGCCCTAGAAGAGAACACACACGGAGAACTGAAGCACATAGCATAAAGGGAACTCAAAGAATCATGGGTGCGTGAAGAATTGCAACGGGTGATAGAAGATACATGTGGGCATGAAGAAGTTAAACGTGCATATCCAAAGTCACTAGAAGAGGAATCCATGCGTGAAGAGTTACGATGCACAACGCAACACTTATTCCAACACTAAATCAAAAAAACAAGTGACTTCTTACGGAAGGAAGTGCACAAGGAGAGAATTTAAGATGACAGATGAGATCAAAATCTATGAGATGGAGGGTGTCATGTTGGACCTAGGATCTGATGTGAACATATTGTTGACGAATTCATGGGAGTTGATGGGTAAAACAACCTTGGTGTGGTCCTCGATTCAACTCAAGCTTGCCAACCAATAAAAAAATTATCAGATTGGAAGGTTGGAACAAGTAGAAGTGAATATTGATGGGGTGAAGACTAACATAGAGTTCAAGATGATTGATATCAAGGATGACTCGGACCCCTATCCATCTCTACTTGGAATTGACTATCCATTCAACAACAATGTCGTAGTAAACCTAAAGCAACGATAGATGTCCTTTGAGATAGACACCTTGCGCATTATTGCGTCGTTGGATCCAAAAAAGTGTGACAGGGATAATGATCCCATGAATGAAGATGCACAAATTTCCATCATATAAAACATTTACAACATTACAGCGTGCAAGGACAATGTTGTGAATCCAATAGTCGATGGGGAACTGAGCTGGAAAAGTGTTCACTCCTAGGACACAAATTCGGAGGACAATGTGGAAAGATGATAGAATAAGTTGTATGACATATCAACCCGTACATATGCATGAATCACCAAAGCAGTGTGTTGGATCGTATCATAGTTGCGTGACCTATCGAAGTTTAAGGTTACAGACCCGATAGAAAAAAAATTGGTACAAATGACACAATTGTTGCTTGAGACCCAAAGGATATAGGCCATGGAGGCAAAAGTCATAGGAACACCTGCGCGCTAGTGGGCGATGGACCGTGTAGATCTACAGGAATGTGTGTAGGTGGTGGAATGTATTAAGGTAAGATTCAAATCCATGGCAGAGTCTGAATTAAGGAATCGATGCAAAAAAACACTTAATAACACCACCCAAAAATTACCTATGCACACCCTACACAATTGGCAAACTCCAAACCATCGGATAAGCTGTGTCTGCAAAATTTTGAACCATTCCAAGGTTTGTACACTGGTCTAGTTGGCATGGTACAGTCAGCAAAACCTTATGAAAATCCATCGAAAGGGTTGATAAATAGAATTCGATGGAAGAAGCATCACGACTCGCTAGGGTGGAATGCATTGTGGTGACATACCCTGCACAAAATTAGAATAGGGATTAAATAGATTAGGCATAATAGAGGTGATAAGTAGGTAGATTAGACCGGTTGACACAATAAACTGGGATGACACAAGTTGTACCCTAGAATGTACTATGAATATTCAAAGGATATTAAGGTATAAATGATTGAGTATAAACCAAAAGATGCAATTGGATACCAGAACGCAGGTAGATACGATGGAGGAGAGAGAGGTCGTTAATGCTTGCACAAGGTGATGATCACTCAGGGAACTGAAATCATTTATGGCAATAATTCCCCATGGCGCATGATAGTTATAGTAGGAATGCATACTACATGCCAACATTAACAATGGAAACAAACCTTGTGAGACAACTCTACGGTCGGGTAGCATGGGGGGAAGTCACCCACCAAGTATTTAACGTTCAAAGAAACTACTCTCCCTCACTATTTTCGCGAAGTAGGTAGAATATAGAGCCAATAGTTGACTGAAAACGACAAGAGCACTGAGAGCATTACCATTTGAGAAATCCATGTCAAACATCCAACACAAGTACCCCTCCTAAGTCATGGTTACCACAGTGAGAGTAAAACGGATCTCTCGAGTAGGGGGTGGCAGAACAACAAACTAGAGGTGTCAAGCAATCAACAAGGATAATGGTTTTCTCCAACTAATCAAAATCACAATAGAAAGTCTAGGCAACAAAAGATGAATACATTCCCAAGAAATAAATACCGACCAATGTAAGTATTAGAGGCCCTCTGCTAGGGAGGGTTCCCCAACTAAAATATGCAAAATTCTTCATACATTATGAGAACCAATTCCCGGAACTGGGATTTGACACATATGCATAAGTGATTACACAGGTTGATGGCCAATAGTGAGTAGTCACCAAGAAATGGGTAAATCCCCTCAAGCAATAAAGAATGATGTATTTATTGGATTTCCCACATTTCGAATGTAGCCAGACCATCAACTCATGCATACAGTTCTTACTTAGCCATTTGCATGGAGGGCCCCACAAGGAGGTGTACAAGAAGTATGTTACACACATATGATCAATAGTAGTGGAAATAGTAGAAATAAATGACGACAGAGTTTGAATCACCACCCAGCTACTTGCATGAAATTGTGCAAGTATCACAAGGATGAGTGCCCACTGGGAGTAGTTTTCATTGCAGAGCACTACGTCAATGGAGTTAGGATGGATTAGGTATGATAGTTACTAAATGAATTTGAACAGGATTTCTTGGAAGCACAATATTTTGACAGGGAGTTTCACTACAGTTGGGTGTTACTCCTTTTGGCCATGATAGTGTGGAAGTCACCACCAAACCACAAGTATGACACATAGGTCTCACCATCCTTCCATGCACAGGAAATCCTAGATTTGTAATACATTAAGGATAGGGTGATCTAGGCCAAGAACAACACCTCATTCAAGTTATGGTTTACAGAGATGATCCAAGCGACTACATAAGGACTCTTCATATCACCGAGCATCTTGGACAGGTATGAGGCCTACCTCTTGTTTGACTCTACTTTCCATAATGTTTTCAACACGCATAGATCTGAAGGATGGAACCATCATTCTCCCCTTTTGCCTCAACGAGGAGGATATTTAGCAGATCGTTACAAAGTGGTCACTTGCACTCTGACCCACACCAAACAATGAGGTTAAGGAATTAGAGACAAGGAAAAATAAAAGGCAGGAGTAGGAAAGGAAAGAGAAATCCAAACAGGAGGGTAAGGAATAGGTGGAAGAGAAGCAACGAGTTGAGACAACCCAAGAAAAGGGAAAAGGATCAACAAAATAGAAAACACACACAGATGCATCCAGGGAAGGGGATCAAACGAAAGAATACATAGGAAACCCCAGAAAAGACTCCACCTACAAAGAAGCAATGTGCATCGTTTAAGTTAAGTCCAAGCTTCAAGTCTAGGGAACAGGAATGCACGCCAACTTCGTCGCAGCAGACCGACAATGTTTCCATTGAAAAGGAATTCCCCCCGCACTTCATCATGCACAAGGTGGTACCTAATCGGAGCAGAGAAAAGGATATCGACACCAACATGCCAATACAAGAGCCAAGGCAGACTTTCACACCAATACCTAGAATCATCATGGATATCCAGGCCAATTTGGTCATGCAACAGATATTGAATAAAGAGTCATTTTAAAAGTTGTATGAACTTTGGCGTCAACTAGATCTTGCTCCAACAAATGGGTCCACATCCCAAGAATAACATATGACAGAAAGCATGACTGGTGCAACATCTTTTCACATCAATACGTAGAGGATAGTGTTGTGTTTCATCCCATTGGCTATCAAAACCATTGAGCCATATACTACCACAGAGCCTCGTCTATTAACTTATGCAAAACTAGAATTAGCGCAGGTGCCTTCATAGGACTTACAGGCCTATATGACAGATATCATGAATTAAGTGGCAAACCGACACCATGTACTCAACCAGTCCTATGCAGAATTGCAGCAAAAGCATGAGCAAGAACTTGTTGCACATAGGGACACCCAAGATAAATAGAACCATGAGATTGTTTCATGTAAATAAATATAAGTTGTGCACAAGGATATCATGACACACCACGAAGAAGAATTCATTGTGCACACCTTATTGATCAACGTAGTCAACGAATTTTATGCACACGTTCCCACTACAACCAACGACACTTTGGACCTCCTTGCACCATATAAACTCAGTAAAATTAAGGAGAGAGTCTAGTAACTACAGGAACATAACTTAGAGATTCAAAAAATCTAGATTGCACTCCCCAATCAAAGGAAGGGGAGTTGCAATAGCAAATTGTGGTTGTAGAAAAGGCAATCGAGCAGGGACAAGTGCATGTAGCATATTTTTTGGGGGTGATCGACTATAGCTTCAAGCTCTGGATGCACCTCCAGAGTGCCCCCAAAATCAAGGCCATTGATAATTAGGTCCACACAACTAGGGCACAGATTGAGTAGAAGAAGTAGGCCCACTACCCTCCTTTCCACTAGTGGAACGACGGGAGGCCATGATTGCAATTTCCAACCAAATTCAGGAGATTGTCTCTTCCCACACTGAACAATAGAAGCTTTCAAGCTTCATACTCGATGTTGTCAACAAGGCCTAGTTGCACTACTACAAACTTGTGTATGTGCAAGCAAAGGCTCGCCCCAATCGTACAACTAGGGGAGGAAATCAAACCTACCTCACAGACGATCACACCCGGTGATATTGAGGATTTTTGCAAAAATATGAAGGACCTGATAGAACTTTTTGACAAGGTTGATGGCCATTCCAAATAATTCATCGAAGAAATCATCAATACAATTCCACCAATATCCTCTGTCACACCATAAGTAGCGTCATTGGCTTGAGAACAAGCGAACTAATAATGTTGGGGGTGTGTTGGAACCCTAAGGTTTTGCAAAGACTATGTGTGTGAAATAAGTCAACACTATGTATGCTCCCAAGAAAATGCATTGTGTGGTACCAGGATCAGTGCCTACACCAACCAAGGATCTATTGTGTTCACCAACACAATTTTGTACTATGCACAAGGACTCAAAGAGACTGTGTGTAGGCCAAATCCTAGAAGATCTTCAATGATTGTAATTGTTTTTGTAACAACCTGACTTATCATGGTTGAGGTTTTTAGGTGAGTTGGAAATGTTGTTATTATTGCCACACTCCATGAGATATATGGGGGATGCATGCAGATATATAAGGGTTGGGTTTTTGTTCACTAGTAGTGATTCTTTTCAATAGAAGATTGTATGTGAGTTGTAGCTAAGTTAGAGTCACAGTTCGACTTTGTGATAATTCTTATGTTTAGAGATATTATGTGTGTGAGTAGGAGAGAGAAAGGATATATGAATGAATGGCATGTCTTTGTTTTGTTGTGAATGCATCTTAAGTAGGCTTCAACCTCTGTGTATGGAAATGTATCGGAATGCCTTGAGTAATGAATAAAGTCCAACGCACATTTATCTCTATATTTGATGATTCATGGTTTGAATGTATGTTTATTATGTATTACTTTATGCAATATCTTGTAGTAGTTATGAATGGATGCATGGCTATATGACAAAGGTTTCCTATATTTCCCATTCCTTCACACCTTTCACAAAACCTATGATCTATGTGATTATCATGGCATCTCAAGTGAGACCTTCTTCAGTCCTTTAAGATTGAATATGTTGAGGCCTATGGGGTACTTGTTGGTCAATCTTATTGAGCCCTAGGTCTGAACCCGACACCCAATCCAACATTAATCATGATTGGAAATTTATTCATAGCATGGACATGGCAGTGTGTCTCTTGGGCTACCTGACAATGAGTAAAGTTATGGGTGCTACCATTGTCGATTAAGATAATGACTTTACAATGCTTGATGCATCCAATTAATTTAAGAGTTTGGGGAGATGAAATACCAGTCAATGCATGCAGTGAGATTTGGGGTTCCATGTTTGATTGATCAAAGGGAAGAATGTCATCAACTAGTGGAGGCAGAGGTTCTTGAGGGATAGCATCAACATCTTGCTTTGAAATATCCTATGAAATGGCCATAAAGAGATTTTACTCCTTACATTTATTCCCAAGAAAATAATTCTCATCACAACTGTAGCAGAGACATTTAAGATGATACTCTAACATTTCCACACAGGTTAATTTGTGGATCTTTAGAGGAGGAGAAGGATTGGTGGGACATGGATGGGGAAAAAAGGATGGTTTTTTTATTTGGGCATTCACAACCTTTTGGGCTTCTTTGGCTCTTTGAGAGGATTTGAACCAAGTAGTATTGTGAGCCATTAAGACTTGGGCAGGTATCTCTTCCTTTAGACCACTAATAAAGCATTCTCTAATGAAGGTATTTGACATGCTTTTGGTGTGGAAAGCAAGTTGCTCAAAAGCAGAGGTGTACTCTTCAACTGTACCAGATTGTTTAAGCTTGGTCAAGTAGCCAAAATAATGAGTGGTTGGTTCAAAACATTCATAGAGATCTGCTACAAATCGAGTCCAAGCAATATAACCCCTTTGGGATTTCTTATGTCATTGCCACCATTTCCAGCACTCAGGATCTAAATATCGTACACCCACATGAAGTTTCATTAAGTCATCGATATTGATGTCATGCATTGAAAAAAAGTGTTCCATCTGAGTGACCCAACTTGTTGAATCAAAGACATCAAATTTGATTAGATCCACTATAGGGAATCTCATATCACAAACAAATGGGTTAGAGTGAGGCCCCATGGGATTGGATGATTCAAATCCCTTTGGTTGGGATGACTGTTCCTTGAATTGATTTATGAGTTGGGCCAGCTATTCAAGGACTAAGTCCAATTTGTTGAGCTTGGCATTAAATGAGTCAATTTTTTGCTCCATAGAATAGTGGGCACAAGCTAGTTGGTGTTGCAATTTCTCACATATAGTTTTCAAGTGAGGAACACGGTTGGTGACATCGTGATTTATGGTAGCCATAGGGATGGGGATTCATAAGAAAAAGGTTATTGGAGAGTGGTACCAATGTGATCATTGTTTCTTTTGGGGGCTATGGAGATAGGTGTCGGGTAATGGGGTGAGCAGGTACACAAAAAAAGGATCACTAAAGAGTGGTACCAATATGATCAATGCGACTTTTTGGGGCTATTGAGATAAGTGGAACGTAATTGGGCGAGCATGTCCACCCAAAAAAAAGGTTTACTAGAGATTAGTAACATGATGATCAATGTGACGCAAGGAGTCTATCGAGATAGATCTCAAATAAGGGCGTGGTGAGAACCCAAACTTTTTTTCTTTTTGCTCCTATGGAGTTATACTCCTGCATGAATAATACTATGTTGATAGAATGCTCAAATTCTTAATATTCTAGATTTTGTAGGAAATTTTCTAACTGGTAGTAGGAAACAAGGTTTCCATTGATCGAATGCTCAAATGTTCAAGATAGCCCCTTGTTTTATGATTTTCCAGGAATGACAACAAGGAGTAGGGCTTCAAGGGTCTTGAGGATAAGGGAGTGCCCTATGTTATAGTTATATGGTATATATGTGGGGTCCAACAATAATACTCTATTCAATTTCTCAAGGATATAACTAAGGAAGATCGACCATACCCTTATTCTTACTACCTGATTACCTAGGTACTAGAGAGTAATATTCCCAAGTGTTTTTATTGGTGCCACTATCGCAGTCACACAGTCGATTAGTTGATCTAAAGCTAGTTTCAAGAAACCTAGAGGACTTATGATATACCTAAGGGTACATGGAAGTGAAACTATGTACACAGGTGTTATCTAATGTGATTCCACTCAAAGGGTACCTCTTGTATTTATTGTGTGTATGCTTCTCCTACCATAATTTTACCCGGTGAATGATAGATCATTGTGTTGTTTATAGATGTCAGAACATGTCTCTAGCATGAAAAAAAATTATCTAAAAAATGTGCTCACGAAAGTGCTTTGATACCAATTATGATGTTCTTTATGAGTAAATGGAAATATTTAGAGTATAAGTTACATATATTACTTATATTTACTGCAAAAAATAGAGTGCAGCCACTATAGACAAATAAAGAATCAAAATATTATACCTTTATTAATGGAAGCAATGTTCACTTGAATCTTTGAGGGTGCAACCTCCAATTGAGCATACCTTCGATTACAAATAATTTCACAAGACATGTTTTACATTGCTTCTACATCTTTATATAGTACTTTCTACCTCCTAGGAACATTCTATAAAAGGACCTTTCTAGTAGGAAAAACCTTCTAGTAAGCCTTCTTACACTTATTGCTTTCACATTATTACATGGGCTTATTTACTAGTGATGGCATCCATACATAGCAATAAATGGTAACATATCTATCTACTTAGGGGGTTAGGGAGGTTAGGAACCTAACAAGTTCTATCATAATCATATGGTTCGTTGCTTGTCCCCCATGCTTCAATAAAGCCTAGGTCCTCTTCATATAACGTTTTCATCTTTTCAAATCCTACTACCTCCATTGTCATAGTAGATAGAATTGTTGATCTTCTACTCAATGTATCAATAACTCTATTTGATTTTCCTAATTTATGCTTCAATAGAAATGTATATCTCTATAAAAATTCAACCCACTTCACATGTCTCTAATTCAAATTACGTTGACTATTTAGATATATTAATGCTTGATGAGTCAATTGGGTTTACCTAGAGTGATTGGGAGGAATGATTGT
Source organism: Picea engelmannii (assembly GCA_009831015.1). Lineage (NCBI taxonomy): Eukaryota > Viridiplantae > Streptophyta > Pinopsida > Pinales > Pinaceae > Picea > Picea engelmannii. The sequence goes on along the minus strand of WSFP011425233.1, from coordinate 8,730 downwards.
TATCCTCCCCACCTAGTTTCAATTCTCACGAGTGACATTTTGATCTCTTAATGGGTATATTGTTGTAATGGCTTTGACCCTTGTTGTTGACCATTCTTGTGCCCTGAAGATTCTAGGGTTTACCTTGGGTACCATCCTTGAAATGAGGGGAAGTACTTGGGGGGTTTCCTTGGGCAATGTAACATGGAATAAATATTAATTCTTGATGATCAATGTAGAGTACAAATTCTTTAGGCAACATATAATGTCTCCATTTATCCAACGCTTGAACAATTGCATTGAACTATAGATAATTAAAAAAATATCTATGCTTTGCTTCATCCAGATTTTCACTAAAGAAAGGAATTGGTCTCCTTTCTTGATTCATCATTACTCCAATAGTTGTGCCACTAGAATTGTAATCAACTTGAAAAACCTTGTCAAAATCAAGCAAAGACAATACTAGCCTTTCATTAACTTTCTTCTTGAACAACTCAAATCCTCTTTATGCAACAACATTCCACTTAAATTCTCCTTTTCTCATACATGCAGCTAAAGGTGCTCAAATTCCATTGAAATTTGTTGTGAAATTCCTATAAAAACTAGCCAACTAATAACTTTGCACCTCAAATGTACTCTTAGGAATTGGCCACTCTACTATTGCTTTCATCTTTTCATGATCCATCTTCAATCCTTCTTGAGAAATTAAAAAACCAAAATAAACTAACTCTTCCTTCATAAAGGTACATTTCTATATATTTACGAGTAATTTATATTACTTTAGTCTCTCCAACACTTGTCTTAGATGCTTCAAATGTTGTTCCTTTTGTCTTACTAAAAATAAAAATATCATATAAGTAAAAACTAATAAATTTCCCCAAATAAGGCTTCAACACTTCATTAATTAATTTCATAAAGGTGCTTGTAGCATTTCTCAACCCAAGTGGCATGACTTGTAACACCCCAATTTTGACCCTATGATTAGGAATGTATATTTGTGCATATGATGAATCGCTAAGGGCTAAGCGATGTAATATGTAAATATGGTATGTTGAAAGTATATAATAAAAATACATCACCAACTACAGAGGAATAAAAGGGGCTTAGGGGACTCAATGGAGGCCAAAGCCAAATAATAATATTGTATTCATAAGTGTAAGTCCCTTACCTTATATTATTACAAGACATATAAACCTTGGAGTTAGTGTGCAAGTGATATATGTGGGCTTCCAAGGAATCCACATGGTGAGTTGTGAACATGCATACATATTCCATGATTTTTGGTTAAACAAGGGTCTTTTTCTAGCATTCTTTGGGAAGCCTTGGGGGAGAGCCTATGTTTCCATGACTATAATAGAATATTAATTATGTTTCTTATGGGAATTATGTGGGTATTTTACCCATGTGCATGAGGAAAATGTCATTGTGAAACTCCATTATAGATCAGAATTCCTAGAGTCCCTAGTAGAGAGTTTTCCTATCCAACTTGTGTTGGATCCCTAGAGGGAAGTGGGATAGCTCGAGGGATTGTGTGGCAAAGAAGGGGATCCCATTTCTTGGGTTGTGCAGGTTGAAGGGGAAAGAGAGTTGGTGGATTGAAATCGATATGGGAGTTTACATATTGTGAGTAATTGGGCAAAATGGGATGTGTGTGAGAACTAAAGACAACCATAAGAGAAAATTCATCCTTGTGGACTGATAGCCCCATCTCAGGGGTGGCCTATTGTAGAAAGATTAAGTGAAAAAGAGCTTATGGTTGGGTGGAATGTCTAACATCTACAACCAGTTGGTGTCTTATTTTCATAAAGATAAGTGTCATGGTTAATTGATTAATATGTTGAATTCAATGATGTTATTTTTATAATTTTAGAAGTTACAATTATCTTCTTTAACATTCATTAACAATTGCATGTAATAGGATCACTGAAAGATAAATAATCACAGAAAACAAGATATATCCTGGGAAAACCTCCTAGGGGAGAAAAACCAACAACCAATTCTTCAGTATAGATTTCTTCAACCAGTACAATGTCATGTTATAGCTCTCCACAAATAGACCAATACCAAGAAACCAAGACCTCTTGCGCTAGACCTCCTTTTTTATGCTCCAAATACACAAGAGAAGGTGAGTTGTGTGTGTGTGCAAATGGGAGGAACTCGACCTCTATTTATACACATAACTTGACTCTCGAAAATATGCAACCCTAAGAGGGGTCGTTTTGACTTCTACAATAAGGATAACAATAAAATAATAATTTCTTTTGAGTCGATTTATACAATAATATTACAATAACCTTCTCGAGGTTTGACCAATACAAATAAAAAGAATATCTTCCATAGTTACATCAAAATATCAACACTCCCTCTTAACTAGGAAGGTATTCTTTGTTGCCACATGAGCTCATGACCATTGAATGTTGAACGTATGAATCTATACATCATTGGATATCCATAGTATAACATGACTTCACAGCCAATGCATCCAAGGCCTACGGGTAGCTCTCAAATAGCTTCAACATGTCACCACAACATCCACTACCCCACAATGCATATGTACGTCATCATGTGCACCCTTGTGACTTCACAACCAATGTATCCAAGGCCTGTGGTTAGCTCTCAAATAGCTATAAATTATCCCCAGTACATCCACTACCCCGCAATGCATATGTACCTCGTCACTCCCTTTAAAGAGGGACCACACCAAACTTGTCCCTGAAGTGCTCAAACTTCATCCTTGACAGTGGTTTGGTCAACACATCTGCAACCTGCTCCTCGGTAGTCACGTACTGGAGAATCACTCCTCCCCTCTACAACATATCCCTGATATAGTGATATTTGATCTCGATATGCTTCGACCTATCATGGAACACTGGATTCTCTGAAAACTTCATGCAACTCTAGTTCTCACACCAAATGCAAGTCACCTCCATTTTGAGACCAAATAACCCAGACAACATCTTCTAAAGCCACACTACTTCTCTACATGTTTCCACATATTCAACCTCAGTTGTACTAAGTGCTACACATGACCGCTTCTTGATGCTTCATGAAACCATATTGGATCCTAGACTAAAGCAATATGTAGAAGTAATCTTTCGATCAGGAATATTTTCAGCCCAATCTGAATCTGAATATCCATATAACCCGAACTCATGGTCTGTTACATACCTAAGACCATAATCCAATGTACCCTTAAGGTACCTTATCACATGTTTTGCTGCAACCAAATGAACTTTCCTAGGTTGCTCCATATACTAACTCATGGTATTCACAACAAAACATATATATGGTCTCGTGTTCATCATGTACATCAACGAACCCACCATTTTCCTGTATAAATTAACATCCACAATCTCTGAAGTCATATCATGCAGCAACTTCATATTTAATACCATAGGTGTAGCTATTCCCTTGCAATCCAACATCTTGAACCTCTTAATGATTTACACTACATACTTCCCTTGATTCAGAAAGATCTCATCCTGTCTCTACCATAACTCGAGACCCAAAAAGTAATGCATCATCTCGAGATCTTTCATCTCAAACTCAGCAGTCGGTTTTCTCTTACACTCTGAGATCAGATTTTCCACACATGTTAGAAACGGGTCATCCACATACAACAATAGTATTACTGGACCATCATCCACAACCTTAAAGTAAAGGTTAGTATCTGCACTACTCTTTGTAAATCCTAAGCTCGTTAAAAAAAAAATTGATCATGCCATACCATGCTCTGGGTGCCTCCTTTAATCCATATACATCCTTCTTCAATCTTCACACATGTCTCTCCCTATCATGTACCTTGAGCCCTTGTGGTTGCTCCACATATACTTCCTCTTTTATTTCACCATTCAAGAGGGTTGTCTTCATATCCATCTGATACACCTTCCATTTCATTATTGCAACCAACGAAAGTATAGTTTTGATCGAGGTATATCTCTCCACGGGAGCACATTTCTCCTCATAGTCGATTCCCTCCTTTTGAGAGAATTTTCGAGCCACAAATATATTCTTGTACTTTTTAATACTACCATTAGCTACATGTTTCATTTTGTAGATCCATTTTGAACTTACTACTGATTTCTCCTTTGGTTTGGGGACCACATCCCATACATTATTCTTTACTATGGATTGTTATTCCTCCCCCATGGCATCCTTACATACACTCTTTTCTACAGCCTCTTCATAACTGGATGGTTCTGCATCCATGATATCACACAAACATGCCACATAGTTGGAATATGGTTGTGTAGCATGAAAACTCTTATTCAGTGAGAAATGAACATTCTTGAGTATTAATATTTGATTGAATATGATAAGATGATTATTACACTACCCTCGTGACGGTTTCTATATAGCATTGACAGGTCACGAGGTGAGGAGGTACGTGCCTCTTGATTTAATTAAATGATATTAATTATTATTACAATTTATTATATTTATTATTATCATTTTTATGTTTGTAACATTACCACCCTCTTAATATTTTGCTTTGTCCTCAAAGCAATGGTAGGGATGGGTATTGTCGGAGGAATTGTTCGTACTCCCATGATGAATCTTCTTCTGGAAGGTTTTTCCATTTGATAAGATATTCCTTTATGGTTCTGGAACGTAACACCTTTTCCTTTATGGCAAGAATACCTTCTGGTTCTAAAATAATTTTTCCTTCATCCTCGAATTCAAGGATTTTTGTTTGCACTGGTTGAGCTTGTCCAAGTATTTTTTTTAGACATGAAACGTGGAAGACATTGTGGATGCAACAATTGTCTGGAAACTCCAATCTATAAGCTAATAGGCTAATTTTTTTGTTAATTTGAAAGGGTTTGTTAGCACTCGCTAATTTCTTTGGGCTGCATCAAAGAAATGCCAAGGTAACCTACAAACCAACTTTAGGTTGGATTCTAACCCTTCCAACCAAAGAGGGCTCTCTCAAACATGTAGAGGCTGAAAATACTCAAAAATATTTGGCAATGGACACACAGAGGTCAGATTCTACAATAGGACATGTTTGTTTAGGTTTTTAAAAGGGTTGGTAGGACAAACAAGAGGAAGAAAACATTGGGCAATGGGGTCAAATCTTGAGATATACTATGAATATTAATACAGATAATGCACTCCTGAGGGAACAGAGGAAAAATAAGCATATCCTTCAGCAATAAATATTATTCAGATGATGGCAAGACAGAAAAGAGAAAATCCCATTACAAATGAGAGCATCAAACAAAGATGAATTCTCGATTGTAACTTTAGAAGAAATAACATAAGGCTGACTACAATGAATAGAGCACTTAACAGAGAGTGAATTTTGGATGTGTAATCATTAAACACGATAACTGCATTAACCATATGAAAGGAGCGTCTATCAAGGATGAATTCCATTCATGTACTCTAGCTATGCTTAGAAGAAAGAACAGAAATGAAATAAATGTGAAACAGAGGAAAACACACTAAAGAATACACCGTGATGAATCTCAGCTATCAAAGAGCATTGTACTCCTGTATTAATTCATAAGAAAATTCTAAGAAATTTACACACAGTCCCTTCACCTTCCTGGTTCAAAGTCCCCCTAAAACAACAAAACCTAGCCATTGATTGTCAAAGAAATACCAATTGACAGGAGAGAGCCCTCTCTGAGTTGAGCAAGCTAGTACCCAACTCTAAAGTTGGTTTGTAGGATACCTCTATCGTTTTTTTTACCAGCCGAACAAATTTACAGAGTGCTAACATTCTGGCGTCGTTGTCGGGGATCGAAAATGAAATCTTCCCTAGGAAAAGAATGACTTAAAGCTTCAGATTTGATTCCTGAGGGTGACAATGAATCAAACACTTTATTAGTTGAGACTAAATTTACTCGGGCGACTCCGTTATAAAGAGAACATTAGCACAAAGTAGTTTGAGCTAGAAATCTTGTCTCCCAAGAGAATTCATACCAGGAGAAACCCAGACCCAAAAGCAGTGATCCATGTGTCTGATCCTGAGAATATTGTACACAAAAGAAAAGAAAATCCATTAAGCCCAGTTTTGTGTCTAGACAGATATCTATCATTGCCCAAAGATGGAGTGACAAGCATTGAAGACCTTGATTTTGATTTGAAATTTGAGCAAACTCTATTCATAACTAAATCTGAGTCTTGTTTGAACGATATCATCTTAAATGAGAAGAGATTCCAAGATTTAATTTTAGTCACCTCTACTAAACCTCTTGTGATTCCTACTCAGAACCAACAGCCACTTCAAGTTCTTACTGCAGCCATGGCAGCTAGGTTTCCCCCTCTTGTTCTACATGCTCAGTTGCATGATTTTCCCCAGGAATATAATCATAGGATTAAGTTGTACGGTGTTGAAGGCAATGTGTCAACCCAAAAACACCTAGACTGGTTCAATGATTTTGTATACCTAGAAGAAGTAGATTTTGAAGATGCAAAAATGAGGATGTTTGAACAAAGTCTTGCAAGAGAAGTCAGAAAGTAGTTCAGAGCTCTCCCAGCAGCAAGTATCCTAAATTTTGAATCCTTTGAAACAAGTTTTATTGCAAAGTGGGGTGACAAGAAAAACCCCCTTCAATTGTTAACCCGGTATAACAACATGAGAAGGTCACCTGATGAAACAGTACATGAGTTTTTAGCTAGATTTATAAAAGTCTACAACTCAATTCCTACTGAAGTAAAACCTCCTCCTAGAGCTGCTCAACTTAGATATGTTGATTCCTTTGAAAGTGGTTTTGCATTGTTGTTGAGGGAGAGAAGATCTACTTCACTAGATGATATGATGAGAGATGTAATAGAAGTTGAAGTAAGTCTAATGGCTTCAGGAAAGATCAAAGGTAATTCTGACAGGGACTTGAACAAGGTTCAAGATAAAGCACAACCTTCAACCTCACATTCATCAGAAGAGAGGTTTGAGTTGATGATGAAGACCATGGAGAAACTCATGCAGAGGATGTCTCTAGATAATAAGCCTAACACCAGAGAACGGGTTGATGTTCCACCCAGGAATCAAAGGAGAGCAGCAGCTCCACAAATTAGACAAAGAGATCGGAGGAACCAGGGTGATCAGCAAATAAGACCTCATTTTCAAAATAATTATGTAAATGAGAATTTTGATGAAAATTTTGAAGACAATATGCATTGTTATGATGGTGATGAAACAAGGGTGTTTTTTGCTAAAGAAGAACATGATCGGTTCATGGATGCATATGAAATATTCATGCAAGAGAATGATGAAAGGTTGTCAATGGAAAAAGAAGATTACCAGACAGGGCTACAGAATTCCATCATGCAATTCCAAAAACAATATAAGATTCAAAATAAAAAGGTGCATGCAAATCCTCCAAAGGGAAATCTTACCAAAGAAGCTCAAAATAATATACCTGCTTCAAGTCGGCCTAAGAAGGAATCTGTTGCAAAGGATGTTGTGGAGAAAGGAAATCAGAAGGAATAACCTCCAAAGAAAGTACATGAAACAAGAAAGGAGATAGTCATCAAAGAGGTAGAGAAAACCCCTTCTTCCTTTAACTTTGAAAGTGAGATGGCCAAACTTAAAATTTGTGTTCCATTCAATGAGCTGATAAAGAATAGTGAATATAGAAATCAAATCATTAAGATGCTCAAGATGGAAGAAATGTTTGATACTTTGAATGTAGAAGATGATCATCCTGCTATCTGGTTTGGCCCACATGTAGAGGAGAGTAGTGATGCTAATGAGGTCCCCCCTTTCTATGTCAGTCTGAAGATTCATGATATGACTCTACACAGTGCTATGTTGGATTCAGGAGAATCCCATAACCCGATTCCCAAGGAGGTCATGGACCAATTGGGCCTGGACATTACAAGGCCTTACAAAGATATTTTCTCCATTGATTGAAGGAAGGTGAAGTGTCTGGGCCTAATCAAAGATCTAGTGGTATCTTTGTCTCAAATTCTAGCAAAAAATACAGTCATGTATGTATTGGTTGTTGATATCCCTCCTAAGTTTGGCATGTTGTTATCTAGCTCATGGGATGCAAAGTTGAAAGGGACTCTGTGTTGGCAGCCAACCCATTTTTTTTTATTACTCTCAAAAATCTGCCTACACCTTGTCGTATTACGACAAATCATTGTCGCATTGTGCTCTAAACATTTCGTCTCATTTTGTGCGACAATTACGATTCAATTTCGTTTTAGTTTTCACAACTGCAAGTGTGAAAACACCTCTTTCATTGATTAGATTGTCATCGTCTTTGGTTGATACTTGATCACTGGTTTATCACATGACTGCTAAAGGCTGTCTCGAATTTATGTTCTTGAGCATTATCCTACCTTGATTGCGCATTTGGATATATTTCACTGTTGAATCTTTGGGAATAAAAGTTATTGGTCTTGTTTCGATCTTATGAAAATTGTAATGAATTTGGTCTTATTGCTTTTTCTCCTTATTATGGATTCTCACTCAATTATTATATGAAAAGTTTTGATCATATTGTCCTCAAAAGATTGAAATGCAAACATATACAATATGCATCGAATACGTGGAGAAGTTTATAAGGTATGATAGCAATGGTTCAAGGCGCATGAATTAATCACATTCGACTTTACAAATCGATACTTGACATACTATGTTGCAAAGTTGAATTATACGTTGATTGTTATATGATCCCGAGCTATATATTAACACTAAACCCTGTGATTGAGCGATTGAATGAACGATGGAATTGGCACGTTGAATCGATAGTTAATGCTGGTACTGTGTTGGTTTTAAACTTAACACTTGGC